>LR550012.1:0-48137 GCA_900536415.3 Caenorhabditis sp. 38 MB-2015
CAATTTGATGCCTCATGACCCCCAAAACCTAAATTCATATGTTTCTAGGCTTTTTAGGATATTTTAGGATCACCAGAAGCTCCTAATATTAATTAAAACCTATTTAATAATTATTTTTTATCTAAATTGATGTGTTCTAGCTCTTGTAATGATGCATATTCTTTCTAAATTGTCAATTTGATGCCTCATGACCCCCAAAACCTAAATTCATATGAGTGTCCTGAACCCATTTGCCAAGTTTTGTTAGACTAAGTTTTTTGGTTCCCGAGATATGATTTTAGGGTCATTTCATTAGTTATAACCCCCTAGTATTAGCTATTTAGCGCCTAACGCGCCATTCCCTAAATCTGGGGCGCCCATAATTTTTTCCTAGGTTACCAGTAGTGTCCTTAACCCATTTGCCAAGTTTTGCTAGACTAAATATTTTGGTTCCCGAGATATGATTTTAGGGTCATTTCATTAGTTATAACCCCCTAATATTACCTTATTAGCGCCTAAGGCGCCATTCCCTAAATCTGGGGCGCCCATAATTTTTTCCTAGGTTACCAGTAGTGTCCTTAACCCATTTGCCAAGTTTTGCTAGACTAAATATTTTGGTTCCCCAGGTATGATTTTAGGGTCATTTCATTAGTTATAACCCCCTAATATTACCTTATTAGCGCCTAAGGCCCCATTCCCTAAATCTGGGGCGCCCATAATTTTTTTCTAGGTTACCAGTAGTGTCCTCAACCCATTTGCCAAGTTTTGCTAGACTAAATATTTTGGTTCCCGATCAAATTTCAATGCTTATAGGGTTTCATGTTGAATATATGATGCTCATATCTTTTTGTTGTTGAGAAGGGTGTTCTGAAGTAGGATGCGAAGTTTCATTAGACTACGTCTTTCGGTTTGTGGTAAAGCTATTTTAGGAAGTTTCAGTAATACTTAACTTTAAATTTCATCTTTGATGTTTGATTAAGCGCCCCGCCATTCTCATCGTTGTGAAAGTGGCTGGGAGAACCTAATCTAAAAAGTTTTTGAATTGAACTTCTGCCTGTCTATTCGACCCAGAACTTTTGATCGTTCTCTCGCTCAATTAAAAAGTACCACACGATCAATTAATCTTTCATCCATCCGAGATAATCCTCATCACAAAATAGCACGCTGTCGGATCATTTTTATTTTGTTGTTGGAAATGGTGAACTGCCTACAATTTTTACTAGTTTCAACCACCTTCGTGTTAGTGATAGATGCACAGTACCCAATCACCTATGGATGCATGGCTCAAATCTTGGCATATGCACCTATGAATAAACTATACAACGTAAAATACAATTTTTTTTTACAAAATATTATTTTATGTTTGTCTTTCAGTTCGTCAATGCTTTGAACAATAAAGACACCACTTTGGCAGCAAGAAAAACACGCGCCAATACATGGGTCCCAAAAAACATGGTGAGGATGAAAAATTCGATATCTGATTGATTCATGATTTCAGGGAACTCATTTGTTTCCCAACTTGGATATATATTCATCACAAACAAAAGCACTATCTGCCGTGATCAGTTTGTTGGACCATCGAAATACTGTTGGACTTTTTTGGGACGACTTACTTCCTCAATTAGTGAAAGTCTACAATAAAACTACTGCCAACACGGTGAGATAGATTTGTTTCGTTTAGTTGATGTCCACCCTCTTTCAGTACAAAAAAATGTGGGCAAAAACCGACAAAGTTCATGACAACGCGTTCTTTGACGCTTTAAATGAATGGTATGCCTACTGTCACTATCATGTGAGTTGACTTGACTCTGTGATACTGAAAATTCATAATTTTACAGAGTCCATCCGGAAAGCGTAACGCACTTTACAAGGCAATTCAAAACGTTACAACAAAATACACGAACAATACCAGTCTTAATTACGAAGCTCTTGGAAGTGCATATACTCTTAGTTATTTTCTCATGGCTATGCTTGGAATGTGGTGATTATTACAGATTTCAAAGAAAAATAGATTTTTTTTAGCTTTCTTTTGTTTCCATGAAGTGTTATTTATGCTATTGAAAGTGTATTATTGAAATCAATTTGACGTTGCCATAGATTTTTTCAATTCGAATCCTTATTCAAAATTGCAACCAGATATATGGATTTAATCTTCATTTTGTTCATACAAAATTGAGTTTGTGCTCTGATCAGTACGTGGCCGTTTCATTCTTGCATTGAAAATTCAGTCGTTCTCAAATGATAGATTTCTAAGATTTCAAAATTTGGTTTAAAAAATGTTGCTCACTCTTATTGACCTAAAAATACACTCATAATCTGTGAACACATGTCTAATGTACTTGTTACATTGCTCACTTAAATATTTGCTCAACAGTGTTTGGCATTTCATTTCGAAATCGCTTGTATAAAAAGCAACTCTAAGTTAACAAGTCATTCAAAAATGATTCGTCAACTAATTCAATTTTCTACTTTTTTGTGCGCAGTTCACGCTATTCTTGATGTGGTCGGATCCGATCAATCGGTAACAGTCACCGGTAAACTGATATGCAACGGTCAACCTGCTTCCGGCGTTCTCGTGAAATTATATGAAGACGGCACGATTTATGATTCAAAACTCGGTTCTGAACGAACATCCAGCGATGGAACCTTCAGTGTATCTGGCACATATACCAAAGTTCTCACTCTAGATCCAAAAGTCAACATTTATCATACCTGCAACTATAATGGTTTGTGTGATAAAAAAGTGACTATCAACGTGCCAAGTTATGCGGTTGCGCAAGGATCTTCAACGACGCAGAGCTACGATATTGGAACCCTCAATTTAGCCAACCAATATAGTGGAGAGACCACTGATTGTATACATTGAGGAACTTTTTGTAATATGTTTTGAAAAAAAAAATCAATAAAATTATTACACTTCATGTTGAATTTAAAAAAAAAACCCTGGCACGTCTGAACACATATTTTTATTTCAATATCAAATCTGAAGAGCATGATAGACTTTTATAGAATCACTCATTTAATGAATACAATCTGTTCCTTCTCCTGGGAAACGATTTGCCAAATTCAAAACTCCAATGTCAAATTGTTGACCTCCGTCTTTTCCTTTACCAACAGCATTTTTCGGCACGTGAATGGTAACTTTTTTTGGGCAGACCTATAAAAATCAAGTAATCTTTTACAATTTATAGTTTGAAAAACTCACTCCAACATGATTACATCTATGATAGATGTTGATTTTCGGGTCGATCTTGCGAATTTTTCGTTGAGAGCCTTGTACGCGGAATGTTCCGTCAGGACCAGTTTTTGACGAATCCATTTTTGAGTCATAGACTGGAAAAAATATTATTAAAAAAAAAACTCAAAAAGTTGACTCACCGGTTCCATCTTCATACAACTTGACGGTCACATCTCTCGACGGAGCTCCATTACAAACCAGTTTTCCGACAACGGTCACCGTCTGTTTTGAACCGACAGCGCCCAACAAGGCGTCTAGTGAGGCGACGAGCACCAGAAGAAGAATTAGGACACTTTTCATGATTTTCGAATGATTTTTTTTTTGATTTTTTTTTCTCGACAAAGCGTAAGACAGTTGTTCTAGTGTAAAAAGAAAAAGAATCGTCAGGTGTTGTTTATGAACTTTTCCAAACAAACAACAACAAAAAAAATGTTCACATTAAATACTTGTCAATGCATCTTTGATCACGGGTATTTAGGAAAAAGGTTGTAGTAACATCATCTTTTTCAAGTCCAGCTCGCATTGATATAAATTTCGTGGCACGGCTCGCAGTATTCAAAAAATCGGAAAATCGTTTAAGATCGTTTTCCTCTTTTGCAAGTTTCAAATTGATCTGGCATACTGTAATGTTGTTTTTCTCGAAAAACTGATCTTCATTGAAAAATGTACCGTACTCCATGTCCGAGTTTTTGGTGATCCACAACATATCCAGAAGCTGAAAATGGAAGTTGTACTTGAAAACGTTTCAAGAAAAAAAAAACTCACCAACTCATCTTTCCCACCTTTCAGATCATTGAAAAAATTTGTATAATTTTCTAGGTGCTTAGTTTGGTGAACAGTCATGTTTCCAATTTTTTGTTTCAACGATTCCTCAGCGTTCGTTGTCTCACCGACTTTCACCAGAATATTTTTATCGTTTTTCTAAAAAAAAAATTAGAAACATTGAGACACAAAGAAGGGATTTTTAAATTTTCTTTAAAGCAACATCCTTAGCTGAAATTGAAAAAATCTATCTATTAGAAATTGAAGCCAACACCTCCAATATAAGCATCACATACCACGTGTTGAATTTTTTTGGATTAGAGAAATGCTATTTTTGAAAAAAAGTTCAATTAAAAAAAGTTAATTTTTAAAAGGTGGTTGCTGAATCTCACTTCGCTGAAAATATAGTGATTTCGTATTTTGAGATTTTAATATTGGGCAGTGTTGGCTTCAGTTCCCAATAAGTTTTGTCGGTTTTTATTAGATGGACTGCGAAATAATCAGAAACTGCAAAATTGCTCTAAAAAGCACCGAAAACTACGAAAAATTGTCGGGGTGTGTTGGAAACCGAGAGGGAGAAAAGAAATAGACAGTTGCAGTAGAGCACACATAACCCATCAAGCAACGCGCTTGGCCCATCCATAGTAAAAAAAATCGATAATTTTTTGCGTTCCTACTACTCACACAATTTGGCAACGCTGCCCAATATGTCGACATTTTCTCCTCATCGACAAATGGTTGAAGAGGAATCGGTTGGATGTTTGGCTCCTGATCGCAAACATACATTGTGGTTGGGAAATTCAAAACTAGCGCTTCATTATCTCCCCAAAACCTCAACAAAATATGTTCCGCGCATTGTTTGTATTCGAGACGTATCGCATCTGCTCTGGTAATCGACGTAACATTTATGAAAACATCACATGCTGGATTATTCGCATAGTTATAGCCAGACATGTTGGCTGTCTGAAAAAAAATATAGTTACTCATAAAATACATTCTATCATTCAAAAATAAAAACTTACCAAATAACTCAAATCAATCATCTGTGGTAAAAAATCGTCACCAGCAAAACTCTTTTTTCGCGCTGCTTCCAAATATTCATCGCTCCGAATTTGAACGCTATTTATGAAATGAAGACCCAAACTCAGAAAAAATACAATGACAACGATGTAAAAAACATTCAATTTCGGATAATGCATTTTTGTACGCCCGAGAGGAGCGTAAGCAATTGGAGAGGACATGAGAATGATTTTGATCTGAATGAGACTCGATATCTATTGAAGAAATCTTGAGGAAAACTGCTGAACATAGGAGAAAATCCATGCCGGTTTTTGACGTGTATTTATTACCGTTTTAGGGTATGTTTGAGTGTGCTGTTGGAGAAAAACTGTATCCGTAGTTCAAAAGAGAAAATAAATCTATACTTTATTTGTGCTGAAATATGTTTTTCTTCACAAAAAATTTCAAAACCATACAAACAAGCTTGTTTGCTCTATTGTGAAAAACAATTCGTTTTGACTACGCTAGTTGTGTGTTTGTGTGTAAACGAGCAATTTTGAAAAAATGATATTTTTTTCTCCAAAATTCTTGAAAACGTGTTTCACACATTGTTGTAATAACTGAAAAATGATTCCTAAAATTTCTTTATTTTCAGATTTTGAAAAATTCTGACTTCACTTCTTCGCTGATCACTTTCAAAAACAATTTCTAATTCTGAGATAACTGAAAATTTCCATTCGAAAGTATTTTTTCTCGGTTGTTTCATTGTTCAAAAACGGTATCCGGTTAATTCGCTAAATTCAATTGAAAATATCCATCCAGAGAACGAAATCTTATCAGATGATCTTTCATGAGTCTTGAAGAAGAGAAAGTACTCAAACCTCCCAGATAAATCTCCTAAAAACTATTATCTTTGTTCAAACTGTATTTTCAAAATAAAAAATTCTTATGTTTACTCTCTCTCTCTAGTGTAAAAATCAAACATCGCGCACATAAGTGAAAGAAAACACAATTTATAGTACAAATATAAACAAAAAACAAATGTTTTTAATGGATACAGTCAGTCGTTTCACCACTGAACTTGTTTGCCAAGTTCAAGGTTCCAATGTCATAGTTTTGCGATGAAGTGGATCCAGATTGAACAGAACTTTTCGGAACGTTGATAGACACTTTCTTCGAGCACAATCCATTGTAATTACATTTGTGATAAATGTTAATTTTTGGATCGATTGTTCGGATTTTTGTCTGAGTTCCGCTTATTCTGAATGTCCCATCAGCACTTGTCTTCACTGAATCCAACTTTGAATCATAAACTGCAAATTATCTTTTATAACAAATTCCGTATACTATTTTTCACTCACTTGTACCATCTTCATACATCTTGACAAGAACTCCACTCGCTGGTTGTCCATTACAGATGAGTCTTCCAGTCACAGTCACACTTTGTCTGCTGCCCAATAATCCAAATAATGAATGCGCGACAGGCACAGACAACAAAAGAATAATCGACAAAACTTTGAACATGTTAACTGAATGGTGAAAACGTTATTGAAAAGGTTATTTATAAACAGTAGAAAAGCAAATATTTATCAGGAAAAAAAAGAAGAAAAAGGCGGAAGGTAACCGAAAATAATATTTTATGTGAATATAAACATCATATGACTCACAGAAAGTTCAATAGATGAATTTGTCACCCACATAATAGCTGGTAAAAATTATATTTCAAACAACTATTTTATGTTTCGTAATTGTTTTGGTCGATGGACAGTTTGACATGCCAAATATTATTAAGCGAGGGATTGTAAATTCACGGTGTTTGGCGACAACAAAAAATACATTCATTTCGTTTGTTGAAAAACTGTCGAGAAATACATTAAAATTTTAACAGAGAAAAATGGCAAAAAAAAGATTGGTTCTTAAAATCTTTATAATTAAAAATCAAAGATAGATTTTTTTTAACTGTAACTCGTAGGGACCGTTGTCCAACTTACTCCTACTCTTTTCACCGACACTTTTATTCCAACCATGTGGTTGTATAATATTCTAGAACCTCTCAGCTTTCTCTAAGCCTTAAAATAACTATAACTATACTCACATAAAAAGATGATATTTTAAAACTCATTCAGACTAATTTTTTCGGTGACTGGCAAGTGAGATAGTGATATCTATGTTTAGCTCAACTAGCTGACAATCTACGTCATGCCAGCAAGCAATTGAAAGATACGAAAAGAAAAGATCTCCGAGACATATTATGGTGATAATGTGATGCCTAATGATGAAAAAAAAACTAGAAAAAAAGCAACAAAAAATACGTCTAGTTCAACAAAACGTAAATCGCATTTTGAATAGCCAATTGATATTTGCACCTTATTTTTCTCTCAAAATCTACAAGCTTTTTCGCAGTAAGATACATTGAACTTTTTTTCGATTTTTTTGTGTCTTCTAAGCAAACGACAACGTCTAGTCTCTGGTTCGGTTCCTCCTTGCGTAAATGTTGTTCCTCATTGCGTTGACGTAATCCATTTTCAAAAAAAAATAGTTTTCAATCCTATTCATTGATGAATGTTTTCCAATTATCCCAGCTATCGTATTAAGCTGTATCCCTATGGTCAATCAATTTTTCTGCGATTGACGTAAGATATGTTTTTCATTATCGTTTTCCGATATAATCCTCCGAGGTTTGTGTTCGGAATAATATACTTTTAAAAATACGTGTTATGTTAAGAAATATGGGCCGAATCTATCAAAGAAGTTCATATTTCCATAGCTAAAAAAAGGAACTAATCCTGGACTCATATTCGAAAAAATAAATTGTTTTTCATTCATTCCCCCATATTAAATGTCGAGAAATATTAGGTGAAAAACAAGGATATGTTATTGTATCTAGAGTGTAAAAACAACTATTCCTAGAGTTTTCGAGTCACCCGACAGATCAAGTCAGCTAAAAAATTGTAGCCACAATCTATACGAATACAAAACTCTTGCACACTTCCTAGATATCACGCGCAGAGCACGATTAAGAGAAGCAGAGAGTCTCTCTTTTCCACATTATGCCCTTTTCTTCAGTTGAAAAGAAAGACTGAAAGAAATAATCGTTTACAACAATGTAGAGTAATTGATATGTAATTGAGATATGAGGAAACCTATGATTTTCTTCATTTATTGCATTGAGTATCAGTTGGAACGTATTCAAAGTTCAAATCATGCACGATTTCAGTTCTTCGAAACAAACCAATTATTTGAGTTATTATTGGTACCGCTTGATATTCCAAGCACTGGGATTGTGTAATTCTGATTAGAAATATAATTGAAAACACCCACGAGAAAATAAATGACAAATACTGTGAACATTCTCGGAGATAATTGTTAGAATTTGGGAGAAAAGAGTGATTACTACTACGGTATCCTGTCTGGAACAAAAACAAGTAAAAGTTCAAGTGGAGAAAGGCTGTCGACCCGCGCAAAGAATCATACCCGATTGTTAACTTCATATCACAATTCTAATATTTTTTAATGAGGGCTTTAAAATTATTATAAAAAAATATAAAAACTGAAACCTTTCCCGGGCTTCTAGAACTATTTCAAAAAATTTGAGACACCCTTTCAAGTGAGCAAAAATACAAAAACTAACGCGCCAAAAATGTTTTCTCGTAAATTTTAAAGCTTTGTCATGTATGCTTATCATCTCATCACATCATGCTAACATGTCTGGGTTTGACCAACCACATTGAGTTTATTATTCCAAGAAGGTTTCTGCAAGTGTTTCCAAAAGGTTAATGTGATTTATAACTGACTTGCACTTTCCGCAAAGGGCAGTATACGTTCAAATTCGGACATTCGCGCCGATTTATAAACTTATTTGTGGTTCACATAGCCATTTAGCATAAGGAATATCGGAGCTTGTAATTCGAAGTTAAGGTGACCGGAGTTTTTTTTTTAAAGATTAGCCAGAATTCAATCGTTGCCATTGGATTACTGTAGTTTCAGTTTTCAGAACCAGCCCTTTTTATAGACAAAATGTGATATTTTGGGTTATTTCACCCGTAGAGTTCAATTTTGATATCAAAACCAGTCGTTAGTTCCGTTTTGCCCTAAATTAAATGACACTTTCAATAGAGCGCGTGTTACCGATTGAATTTTAGCTAATATGTAATCATTCTTAACGAGTTCGTAGCGTAGAGCATTAGAGCTGAGCTGTCTGGATGCAAAAAGTTTGTGTAATTTAGAAAAAAGGAGATTACGATTTGGGTATTGAAATTGGTAGAAACGTTTATTCAAGTCTTAAAAACAGTGCATTAGGACGTGGTAATTTTGGTCTAAATTTTCGATTTTGAGTTTTTCAATAATTTTTTCAAAAATCACAGAACTCATAAAACTAAAATATAGTTATTTTGAGCTTCAAAATTGATTACTCATATTAGCTTCAAAGTCACGTTTTTAGCATGAATTAAAGTCAGCAGTCAAATTAGTGATATCATCTCCCACTCTTGAAAAACTAAAAATCCATCACCGCCGGAACATTTTTTGTGCCAAGGAAGAAGTACGTAGTGTCACGATCTATTCTCGTCAAACTTTTTTGTTGCAAAATTTAACAACTTAATTATATGCCATTTACCACCTATCATTTTTACTATACTGTTGAATAGCTGGTTATAACTCTCGAGACTCAATTTCATCCTCCGCCTCTTTCTTACTCAACCCTCTTATGTAATCATTAGCAAAAAAGAAAAATTATATTCCTCATTTTTTATAGTTAGCTATACGACTTCTCGCGGCTACTATATTTATCCTGTCTGATGGATTTATTACAAACTCCAAAGTTCTCAATTACCTTGTGTTATGGCACATTTTCAATGATCATGTATGGACTGGTGACATTCATGATTTTCACCAACTCCGCCAACTTCAAAGGATCATTTTTCAAAATATTTGTCGTCGGATTTTTCATGAACTTGTGGACATATCTAAACTCTTTCGTGACCTTGCGAGTTCCCCAAAACACCAAGATGAACGGATCTTTTTCGGATTTTTTCTCATCACACGATTTGCAACATAATGATAATATTTTCCCAACTTCATTTTTCCATATGATGCACTTTCACTTCGCCTATACACAATATTCATTCAACACTTTGATGTGTCTCAATCGAGCCATGGTCGTCTTTTTTCCCCTAAAATGTGAAATTGTGAGTTTGGGAACATTCAAGAAAACGTTTTCTAGTTAAATATTTTCAGTTTTGGCAAAAATATTTTCTTCTCATTGTTAGCGTTTTATTCTTTTTGCCATTCGCCACAACGTTCAACATTTTTATACATCACTCCTACTATGAATACTTCCCCGATGAGGATTACTTTGCCATCAATACAACATATGTGAGTTTAAATAAATGAACCGTTTATTTTAATATAAATTTTGTTTTTCTAGGGTAAAGCCGCAATTTATGCAGTTTTGATGCCAACTCTTATGATTGTTACTGCCACAAATATCGTGGTCAATGTGACCACACTTGGCAAAATGGTGACTATGAAAAAAACTACCCGTCGAACATTGGAAGTCAATTTGCTTCTCATGACGTTTTCCGTGTTTGTCATTGACATGTTTTTATCTATTTTATCTGTAAGTGAAACGAACCCCAAACTAAGAACAACATATCTCAAAAATATCGGTTCTTACAGCTGTTCAACTTCTCCGTTTCCACCAATTCTTATCATTTTCTCGAATATTTCATGGCAACAGAAACTCTCAAAAGTCTTAACGTCACCACTCAACTATTGACACCATTTGCCAGTGACTTCTTGACTTTTTCACACCCTTGGTTATTGATCATCTTCAGTGCACAGATTCGCAAAAAAGTATTCTCTCTTGTCGGGGTCCAACTAGAAGGTAACATTTTTTCTAGGGGTTTAAAAACTGATTATTTTATTCCAGCTAAATCAAACATTCCACCAAACATAGTGCGAGTAAAAGCGTCATCAAGAAGTGCTTGGGATTAAATTATTGAGTAGGAACACTGTTAAAACCTTGTTGTATTTATTTTGTCATCTAAACTTATTCCGTTTGTTCAAATACTGTACTTCGCACAACTGGCTCTTGAAAATAAGCAGACAAGGTTTTAAAAAATCAGAAACAATAGATGAACTAGCTCAGCAGAAAAACACCCCCACGACTAGACCAGTCCAAATTTTGCACATTATGGATTATCCGTTTAATCGCCAGAAAAGCTCAAAATGCGATCATGACTAATAAGTTGGCTAGCAATGATATATTGGAGCCGGAACTAACCGCTAAAACGCATGTCCTGAAAAAAACCAGATCCATCGTCGTCCAAAACTATAGCTTCTGAAATCGCCCGCGACTCCTGAAAAAGCTTAATTATCACAGTATGGTTTAGCATCCAGACACCAAGTCTCTAGACCTACTTTTTTATTTGTTGATAAATATTTTCATTACAATTTCTTGGTAACAATGATTCACATCATTTCCGAAGATCATGCCGGCCATGACTAACTTCTTCCAATGAATTATTCACATCGGGGAATTTAATGGACATCTTAGCAAATTTTTTTTGCAAAATCTATGAAAAACAAAAAATTTTCAAAGATATGCAAAGTTTGATTATATTTTGGGTAAATAAAACTTTACAATGACCAATTTCTGAAAATACAAATCTCTTATCAATGTCTAATAATCACCATGAAGAAAAAACAGGTTATCGTTTTTTTACCACAGTCTGATGTTGATCTTGTTCTACATTTTTTTCTTATCCGATGCAACTTTTTCTTGCAATTATTCTCGCGTTTTTCCCACTTTTTTATTGTGGAAAAGAGCATATCAATGAGAAATGTCAGCTCAAACTGGACAGAGGTACTGTATGCAATGATTCTTCGAGTGTATTGAGATATCACATGGATTTGGAAACCGAGTTATGCATGGCCTTTAGATATCATGGATGCGGTGGAAATGAGAACAACTTTGAAACCGAACATGATTGTATGGATAGTTGTTTGCCTGGTAAGAGTTCCTTTATGTTCTCAATATCACAAAAAAATCGTTTAAGGTGACTTTCATGGATGTGCCCTTGGTGCGGACCCGATAAAAAATCGAGAAGGTCAATATACCTGCCACGGAGACGTAATACCTTTTTTGAATTCCTTTCATTCTCATTCAGTCAACATTTTTAGGATCAATGTGGTGAGAAAGGATACTGTAGCCCGGGAGTACCTTGGGGACTTTGCTGCGACAAAACTGTTCGAGATTCTTTGGAAGTGAACCACCAGCTCAATTGTTCTGAATATGATGGTTTTAAGCGGTCTGAACTAATTGGGAAAAACTGTAACTCTGAATTTTGTGATGGACAATGTATACAGGGGACATATTTTGCAATTTGTTGTGTTTGAAATACGTTTAGGATGAATTAAAAATGTTATGAAATAAATAAAATTGTGTGGCCGAGTTTGTTATTGAGTCAAGGCCATTGCAGCACGCGCGCTCTGATGAACGCAACAAGAATGTGTGTAGTTCTCCGGGACAAAAAAAATATTTTTCTTTTTTTTCAGTAAAACACTTTTATTTCATTTTACCACGCATTTTGCAAGTCTTGAATGTTATAAACTGTTTGTGATTCAACTGCACTTAAACATTCTCGAAAAGTATTTCTTTAAATTTCAGATAAAATGTCAAACAACATGGAATCGACAATCTTTGGTAAAATGAGTTAGTTTTTAGTTTGTTAAATAAAATAATCATCATTTTTATCAATTTTCAGCATCGCGTGAGGCAGGAAAACGAAAAATCAAACCAACTGCGGTTTTGTATGAAACTCTCACGCAAGATCACCACGATTCAGACGAGGAAGATGAAGATTTTACCTGTGAGTCAAGGATAGTGTCTGTAATATGTAAGACTATTATTTTTCAGTGAGAATGGAATCAGATGAATCTACAGCATCCGGATCAGCGTCAGAATCGAATTCTGATGAAGAGGAGGAAGGTTCTGACGAGGAAGAAGCCGAAGAAGACGTTGAAGAAGAGAAAGAAGTAAAAGAGGAGCAAAATTCGGAAGCGTTAAAAGTTCAAATTTGCGGAGTTTGCATAAATCGTCGCAAAGTAGAAGATACCAATGATTTCATGCAATGCGATCGTTGCGGAATCACAGTTCACGAAAGCTGCTATGCTGGAGTATTCATCGAGGACGATAACGATGATCAAAATACAACTCACTGGTTTTGTGAACCATGTATGTATGGATTAAAAGAGACACCTTTTTGTGAATTTTGTCCAAATCGGTATGGTGCCTTCAAACGATCAGATGTTGGTGGCCGTTGGGTGCATTTGGTGTGCGCACTTTTCACGCCAGGAATCGCGTTTTCCGCTGTCGATGTTTTGTCCGGCGTCAGTTGGCAAGAACTTGGAAATTCGATTTTCGG
Source organism: Caenorhabditis sp. 38 MB-2015 (assembly GCA_900536415.3). NCBI lineage: Eukaryota > Metazoa > Nematoda > Chromadorea > Rhabditida > Rhabditidae > Caenorhabditis > Caenorhabditis quiockensis. Next base: position 13,405 of record LR550012.1, read on the forward strand.
AAAAAAGGTTAGTCAATCTTAAAAGTTCATAACTATTTATTTGTTCTATTCAGTCGTGCTCATACTGCAAAGACAAAATCGACTCGCGTATCGGAATCGTCACTCGCTGTGAAAGCGGTTTGTGTAAAGAGCATCTTCACGCGACGTGTGCACAGAAACTTGGACTTCTAGTAGATGAAACAGACGATCATAACGACGAGACTGCCTCAATTATGCGATATTTCTTTTGTAAAAAACATACGAGTTCAGAGAAGGCGAAAAAAGAGCAGAAAATGTAAGAAATATAGACGAATGTGTTAAAAGTATATCTAATTTTTCCAGATATGCGTTATGGGAGCAACAAGAAGTTCTAAGAATTACAATGTTAAAACGACGAAAAGATTTGTCCGTTGAAGAAGTGAACAATCGAAATTTGATGATGCAAAAATTGGAAAACCACTTTGATGGAATGACTGATGTCACTATTAATATTCCGACCGAAGCTATCGAAAAAAGCCGACGTGCTCGTCTACTGAACACATCGTCTGAATTTTTCGATCGCTTCGAAACCAAAGCAATGGACGCTGGAAAATCTAAAGAGGAATTTAAAGCACCGTTTTACGATATCAAAAAGACGAACACAGCTCCAATTCCAATAGGATATTCGAAAGAATATTTAGAGTGAGTTCGTACATAACAAATTGATGAATATTTTATCATATTTCAGCTATATGTCATTCCGCGACTTCACACTCATTCCAGAAGAAGAGGAAAAAGTCCTCAAACTTCGACAATCTGTCAAAATCGCTAAAGAACGTCAACAGAAATTGGAAAAATCGCAGGAAATCGCTGCGAAAATTTCGAAAAACAACGAGCTCATAAGCAAAAAATCAAAAATGATTGATGAATTTTTGGCGGCCTTGGTTTCGATTAGCGAGAAGAAAAACGAATTCGGGAAACTTTTAGAGGAGTTTGGCGGCGTGAAGAAAGAGAAGATAGACAATTTCAATGTGAAACGTAGTAACGATAAGATGAAAAAAAAAGCCGAAGTTGTCGAAGAATTGAGAACTTGCGCAGTTTGCGAGATGGTAAGTTGTAGCAAAACAAAACGTTGAGCTACACTATATATATAATTTTAATTTATTAGAAAGTCCTTTGATATTTTAACAAAAATTGAACCCGAAGCCTTCTATTAATCTGTGAAACAACATCTCTCTACTAGAAAAAAACTGAAAAACATCTAAAACCTCTAAAAAACGATTTTTTTACAGTGTTCCGATCAACACAAAATCACCGAATGTGATAAATGCCATTCATTTTATCATATTGGCTGCCTCAATCCGCCACTCACTCGACTCCCGAAAAGATCGACAAACTGTGGCTGGATTTGTGAAGAGTGTAATGAAAGTGGCGGAGAAGATGAAGAAATCGAACCTGAAGCGCAGAATATCGAAAGTAACACAAGATCTTCAAGATCTAGAAAGCCGCCAAATCGCCATTCGGCTTTTATGGAACACTGATTTTGTTTTTTTTGTTTGGGTATGTTTTGAATTTCATAATTTTTAGTGCAAAGTAAAAAATACATTTTATTTTAAAAATAAATTAGATATTCAAAAAACAGAACATAAAAAAAACTAAATTACAAAACTGACATAAGAAAAAAACAAGTTGGCATTTTGTTAGAGCAATTACCCGGTAAACAATCATTTTTGCTCTTTTAAACATGTATTTTTTGGCAAAAACGAATAATCACAGTGTACAGGTTTTTCATACGTGAGACGGTCTACAAACAAGCCGAGCTTCAGCCATCGATCGATCCGTTTCAATGCGCGACATTCTACTACATCTCATCCCAGCTTGTGAGAAGTAAGCTTTTCGTTTTGTTTGATCAGTTTGAATCACAGCCTGGAATAAAATCTAGTAAGTTTGAAACAAAAATTGTTGATCGTGATTACCTTCAAATACATCACTGTCATATGTCTGAACTGTTCATTATAGAACAAAAACACAAAGAAAGGTATCGTAGCGTTAACCAGCGACAGTAAATTATTACCATGATTGATAACACACATCAAAAATGTATAGTCTTCTCCCTGTAAAAATATTCTTCATGTAACAATACTTAGGTGTAATTTTATTTACCTGATAAGCGCTGATTGAATGAGAAATTGTGGCTGGACCTTCTAAAAGAAGATGAGTTAAGGTTGTAGCCACAGTCATTCGGATGACACATTTTCGACGTTGCGAGAAGGCTTCACCGAGGTTCTGAAATGCAGATGGAATCATCGATACCATTTAAGAAACCTCTACCTTGAAAGTGAATTGTTTGATGATCAGAATCGTACAAACAAGCATCGCGATGGTCGGAATTACAATAGACACTCCCGTTGTGATTGCCATATGAAGTCTTCGCCAAAATTCATATGTTGGGTTATTACGTACACGGAAGGTAGATTGGAAGTACCAACATGTTGAATTTTCATGTTGATGGTGTGGCTGGAAAAATGTTCAGTTTTGGAACCAAAAATCCAAATCTCACCAGTGTGTAATTCTTAATCAAAACATTCTCATGAACTTCCATTGTCATCAGATGTGTGCTATGCAGTAATGTAGAAGCGCACAACGATAGAATCAAAAAAATCCACGTCACTCGCTTTGTGCAATATTTACGGAATACAAACGGCATTGTGATACACATCACCGTTTCCATTGTCACCATCAAAGTGAGCCATGTTGACATTGTCCCACTGATGTTGGATATCCACATCAAATACGGTCTCGTCTGCCAAAACAGCGGTTCTAGCCAGTTGATAGGCGTTAGACTTGAAGCGTGAAGAACCTGAATAAAACTTTTTCTTTCACCCAGATTTTTCCAATCTACTTGAACATACATCTAAAACTCTGGAGAACATGAAAATCATATTGAACACAGCTTTGGCTCTCAAAAAATGCACACTACTGGAACCATCAAAATAGGGAAGACCATAAATTAGTAGATTCAACATATTTCCAATAAAGCACAGAAGCATCAACGGCGGAACCACGTATTGTAGATACACTGAAAATGGTTTGGATGTTTCGAATGATGAAAAAAAGAACCAACCTATCTCAACATAATCGCATCCAGAATAAAAGTTCATAAGATGCCGATATTCTTGCAAATGGTAGTTTAATGAGCATTGTTGAACTCCCGTCGCTTCAAGATCTTCGATGTTTGCCATGGCTCTGAAAACTTTGAATTGGCCCAGAGAGATATAAAAGCTTCAAACTATCATTCAACTATGAACAACTTATTGATCAAAATTAGGAACCCCCAGCTTTTGTTCATCTCATGAGTGGCAAAAAATACTTGTAAGTTTAATTTTTTTATTAAAAAATTATTTTCTTTATGTTTATTGTCTTATTCTGGACCTTCTACTTATATACATCCAGAGACGCACTTTTGTAGTTTTTTTTTTGGACATCATTTCATTTTGGAACCCTCGTTTCTTTTTTCATCTCATACTGTACTTTAGTTCGAGCTAAAAAAGATCGAAGTCTTCAGAGTGCAATTTGTTGAAATTTATTGGTTCTTTATATTGAAAAACGCGCGAATAATTTTCGAAAAAAAAACTAAATAAATTGGCGCCCTGGGAAATTTCTGTGATATAATTTTATGACCAAAATGTCTGAAAATAGTTCAAACTCACAATAGACAAGTGTAGCTGTCGAGAGTCTTTCCATACTTGACTAGACATGTTTCACTAAGTGCCGTTTCATCCACTCTCATCCTGAAAAAATCAATAAAGTAAATTCAAGCAATGACGAATTTTAAAATGTTTTTTTTTCGACTTTTCATCTTCGTAATCAATGAATGGAAAACAGGTGAAAACGGAAATAAGAGTGTGATTTTCAGTAGAAAGAATGAAAAATAATCCGGTTTGATAAGATTCAGAGATTGGTATTTTTCTGACAAGACCGTTTGACGGTGGCACCCAGATTAATAGAAGATGAGCAAGGGCAAGAGCAAGCTGCGATTTTTGATGCTCTCAAGGAAATTAGCTCTTTTTCAAAAACCAAGTACAGAAAAACGAAAATAACAACAGATTTTCAAAGAGAAGAAAAAAAACTAATTATATCGGAGTTAAAGCGGGAGAAAAGAAAGAAAAAGAAATTGGGAAAAGCTTATATTTGGGTTGAAAAATACGAGAGGAGAAAGCGGAATGAAAAACGCAAATCAAAATAAAAATAAAAAAACAATTTAATTTCAGATGAGATTGAAAATGAGATTTTACTACGCAACTTTTTGTCTTCAGGGCCTAAAAGAACAAAAGCTAACATTTTGTTCTGAATAAATTTTGTGTTGCTGACGCAGAAAAAACTTGATTATGCTTGCAACTTTTGCCTCTTCGAAGAGTTTCAGAACAAATGACGTGGAACCTTTTTTTAAATGCTTTTTTTATTTTTTGAATTTTGTAGAAGAAAATTGAGCAGACAAAATTGTAGCTCAGAATTTTTCAAACAAAAACTCGAGTCATTAAAATTTCGAAAAAACAGAAAACAATGAAAATATTGCAGTTCAAAATCCAGATGGAGAAAAACAGAATATTGAGGATGTGAAGAAATAGAACCACCCATTTCTAGTTAAGCGATCTGTTGAAAAAAAAGTCATTAAAAAAAAAATCAGAATGAATTCAAATTAAATTGAGCGGATTTTCATGGAATTAAATCCGGAAAAAAGATCTGAACAGAAAAATTGGTAGGATTGTGACACATGTTAAATGAAAATACAGGCTTCTCACAATGTGATTGACAAAATGTATATAATTACAAAAATAATAAATCTACAAATTTTCTCGGTCTGAAAAACCAAAATAATTATTTTTAGAAAAAATGTCCTACCAAATAAATTAGTTGAAAATTTAACATAATAAAGTCTACAACGAAAACAATGTTTTTGAAAACATCAAAAGTTTGAAAAAAGTTTGAAACGTGTTTTGAATTACGAATCGCATTCATAGATGGATAAATGGAAAATATTGCACGAAAGAAAAAACACGCAATGTTTAATCCTTTCCGGATTAAAATTGTTAACTTTTGCACTGATGTACTAAATTTAGACATAACATTAATTCATAAAGAAAAAAATCTTATAGAGTTTCTAAATAAAGAATGCATTCAAAAGTGGGCGGGGCGGACAACTAATGCTAACGTGGTAATTTTAAAGTTTTTCTCAAAGTTCCTGCAAATCAAACAATTCATTTTGATTGGGAGTACGGGGTGCATCAAAAAGTAATCTTTAATAAAAGATCTTCAACAAAAGAGCACTAATTTCATAGCTCACGGATGAAAAAAAATTGTCAAAAAAAAATCATGCTCTAAAAATAGCCAGATGGCAAGATTTGAACTCACTCTCATTCGGGTTAAAAAAAAGTGTTGAGAATATGTCACCAAATGTTTTCGGGTTCGCCAAACATGATGGTGATGTTCATTTCTCACCACAAAAGAGCAGCAAACCTGAGGTTTCCTCTATTTTAGGTCCAAAACCCAGATTTAGATACAATTTTCAGAGAAAGGGTATTTGAGTATGGCAAACGTCATCATCATGCTTGGCGTACCCGAAAATCTTTGGTGACATATTTTCAAAACTTTTTTCAAAGTTCACACGGTTTTGAAGCGTCTGGTATCGAAATGTCCCGAAGCAGACAATTTTTTTTTTTCAAACTTAAACTCCAAAGTTTGCTCAGAATACATCCACATTTCATTATAATTTTTTGGGAAAAATGAATGAACTCTGCAGTTTTTGGTCCTGGAAGAAATATTTAGGACAAAAAATTACTATAGCCAAAAAGGTTCAAAGATTATCCAGTTTTCGGGATTTTTAAAGAAATTCTATTTGTTTTCTCAAATTGAAGTTTTTGTTTGTTTAAAATGTTTTATTGAGAGTTTGTTTTGAACTTGAAGGAACAAAACAACGGCAATGTTTTGTCAGACGTGAAACTACAGTAACCTAATATCAACAATCCCCAATTGGAGACAACTAATCAAAACCTCAACAACACCAGAAAACATTTCTTCTGAAAATAGAAAACCAATAAAAAGCTACAACGAATAAGTATCTATTCAATGAATAATTTCACCCATGTGCAATCTAAAATTTTTTTTTGCTAGCTCTCAAGAAAAAACATTCAAAAATGCAGAAAAATTGTTGTTATTTCTTGCTCTGTGATTTCTTTTTTTGCAGGAAAAAGGATAATAGATGAAAATCCAAATTAAGTAAGAGGATACTATATGTAGCATAGTTTAATTTTTAAAAGTTGAGACAAAAAAATTCCGGGTTGACAAAATATGAAGATTCAAATTTTGTAGTTATACAAGGTTTCAGAGGCATCTGAACTTTTGCATACAACTCGTGATAATCTGAAAAAAAAGAAAAGAAAATAGAATAAAAAAAAATAATTATACCCTAGTAAAGTTTGCAGAACATTTAATTGAGCGAGTCTTATGATATATTTCCCGCATAGTAAAAAATCAAAAAATAGGGAAATTGTCTTGGGATTTCGCCGTAAATCAACAAATATTCCAGGAGACAATGCTAGGCTGGAAATTTAATTTAGAATTTTTTCTCTGCAGGCAAAGAAGCTCTTAACGAAAAAATAATAAGCCTTTTGATCGATGCGATACTTTCTGAGCCTTGAAAAAAATTGAAAAAAAAGAAGAAAAATACTGAAAAAGCCGAACTCAATTATTTTTTTCCTTGAAATAATTTTCTGAAAAAAAAAACACAAGAAAATAAAAATAAAATTTGATTACTTTTTAGAACTTAATTATGGAGTGAACCGGAAGCAAAGAAAAAAAAACACATAAAAAAGAAGAGGACATGAAAAAGTCATATCTCAAGAGGGATGTATATAAAAATTATGATCACTCGAATAAATATTCTTGGTTTATACATAGACGAGATTTTCAAGATTTCTCTAATCGAAAATAAAAGCAAAACATGGACAGATTTTTTGTTGTTGAAAGAACCAGAAAGGGTCTCGTTCGAGCAGCATAGTTTTGAAATAGATTGAAAGTGGCAAAGTCTTTTACGGATGAAGTGGAATTGCCAAAAAAAAAGTTCCTAATTAGCATGGTAATACTGGCTAGACTGGATCTTTTTCGACTCATCACACTCTTCTCAAAAAGTGATATATATATTATTTTTGGTATCAAAAATAATAATTGGTTCGAAAAAAATCACCATACCTTTTCTGGGAACAAAATTTATTTATAACCTTCTACATAGAATATTTTTCGAACAAACAAACTCTATAAATTTTTTCTTTTTTTCTAAAAGGTTTTTTGGTTGAAAGGTGTCACCTGAGATTTCCGGGAATTAAAAAAAAACGAATAGAAATTTGAATTGAAGTCTAGCCTCAGCTCTATCAGTCATATACTGTAGTTGAGAAAAAAGTGACAAGAAAAACTAGTTTTTTTTTGTTGTTATGCTCTTCTATGAATGCGCGAAAAACTTCAAAAACCAGGAGCACTTTAAAAAATCCGGCTATTTTCAGGAAAGTATTAAATAACAACACAAAAAAATATTTAGATGAACGGCAAATAAATAGAAAAAAAATGGGAAAAATAGAAGTACACTTTTTATAGAAAGAAGATATTGTCCAAACCAATAAAACATCAAATCTGCATTTTCATTCACACATGTGAGACAATTGTTACAAGGTTTCTGTCTGGAAAAAAAAACTGCATATTGGAGTATAACTTTGTTTTGTCACAACATCTCTGGCCAACTTGTTTTTCATCTAACAAAAACAGCACTTTGAGATTATAAGCCTCATCTGATGATGAATAACTCTAATAAAAATTCTTGGGACGCAATTTTTGCTCATTTTTGCGATCTACTTGCAGATCTGGACACCAAAAAATTAACAGGTTCTAAAACAGCTGGAAAAGAGTATTTTCTAGGATCACCCATATGAGACTCCCATACTAGGATAGAACCGATTAAACATTTTTAAAATCACCATGATCGGATTTTCTTTAAAGCAACACCGTAAGCTGAGAGTTGATATCATCGACAAAATCTATTATAAATTGAAACTAACCCTGTCAGGAAAGTGAGTTGAGATTTGAATTTCCTCTTCAGCACCACTTTCCAAAAAATGATAATATTTTAATTTTTTACGTGAACTTTTTTCTATCGGTCTCTATACAAATTCCAATTCTCCTAAAGTTCACGTAAAAATAAAAAAATATTAGTTTTTTGAAACGTGGTGCTGGAACTGATTTTTCATGAAAATTTCGAAGAGCTGAAACTCGCTCTCCTGAAAAGTGTTATGGTTTCAAAGTTCAGGATGCATATATTGACAGTGTTGGCTTCAAATGATTTACAGATCATAATTATCTCTGATGTCTATTATCCCATGTGAAAACTCAAATCAAAACGATCTTCGATGATGTATTTAAGTGAGAAAAAATATAATAATAAATTGTGTTTTTTTTTTTTGAAAATATTCTTCATATTAATTGCTTCCAGGCACGCAATTTCTTGGTTTTATGTTAAATCGCCAGTCTGGAAGACAGAGAAAAGAAAACAGAAACAAAAAACTACAAAAATAGACAAACGTCTAGCGAAGATCATAGATCATCTCATCATATTCAGCCAAGAAAAAATTTAAATATTCAAATTTTTTGTTGTTTTTTATTTTTGGCGGCACCCAAAAGATGGAAACAGGAAATAATGAATCTTGATGAAGAATTTGAAATTTTTCGGGGGTAAAAATGAAGAATCTGACTCATTTTGAGCTTAATTAAAATTGTTTCTAGACTCTTTTCGGAGATTTCAATTTGGCGCCTCCAATGACGTTTCTCAAAGGAAAAATACTTTTAGCGCAAACAAGAAAAGTGTGAGAATTTCGCCAAATCATTTTTACTGAGCAATCGGGAATATCCCGATCCAAACTCAAACTGCAATGTATCGAATTTCAAGTAAACACAAGTTGTTGAAATAACAGAGAAAACACTTGTTGGATTTAGAGCAAAGAATAAAGTCTAGCTTTCAGATAAAGAAAAACTCTTTATAAAAATGAAATACGTTTTCGACATCTTGTATGAACAAACAATTGACAACGCGACATTGATATACTAACTCTTATGTATATAAATAGTTCAAACATCTATTGGACTTTTCAATAGCTCGAAAAAAAAACAGGACTTATCTCGCCCGAAAAGAATTTATGGGGTCTCTAATCAACACAATCTTCTTCTTCTTCTTCTTCGCCGCAAAAAAATCGAGTTAATTACTTTTTATTTTTATTTGACTTTTTGTTGTGTGAATAGCAAAATAAATAGAGGAAAACGAGAAAAAACAATGGAGAATATAGTTGACTGAACATGAAAAAAAAAGGAATTTTCTGAAAATGTTATTCACTGTTGGAACGCCGAACCAAAAAATATCAAAGTAACGGAACAATAAATATTTCATCGCTTCAAAACAACTTGTAGCTTTCAGTACCTCATTGCGTCATGGCGCATCATTTGGCTAAGCCAAAAAAAGTTGAGGAAAAAAGTTGTGAAAAATGTTTGATCTCTACATATCTTTGTGAAAGAGCATTGAATAATACATTACATTGCAAAGGATTAATATTTAATTTCAGCGATGATTTTCGTCTATGTGTATCGTTTCCGGAAACGAAAAAAAGAACCAAATCAAATAGCCAAAAATTCTAATTGTTTTTCATATCCGCACAAAATTCGATTTCCCCGCCGCTACCGCCACTAAAAAATAGAATAATAGACAATTATTTTGTTCTAAATGTGATGTTCAGGAAAAAAAATGAAAATTGAGAAAAACAAAAATAGAATATTCGAAAAAGGGTCAAGTTACATATGTGAGAAATTTTCGGTAACATGTTTGACTTCACACATACTGAAAAATGTGTGCTCTGGAAGTTTTGAACAAAGATATTCGTCAGATTTCATGTGCAATCTCAATTACACACCAATAAAACGCATATGAGTAATTCAAATTAATTGGGAGCTTTTTCCATGTTTCGTCTCGTGACCAATTAAAATACAAACTATAATATCAATTTGGTCTTTCGAAGTGACGAACAATGTTTTGCAAAACTTCTCTCTATTTAGTGTGGTCCCAGGATTTTTATAGCCGTAGAAACAGGGATGAGATTTGGAGCACAAGTAGAACCATTGAAATCGGGCTTGGACATTATGCAAAAACTAGAGTTCAGTTTCGAACAGAAACCAAAAATCAGAATTTAATTGCAAAAATTTTTGAGCGGTTTAAATTGAAGAACACATGAATAATAATCCGCCCAAAACAATTTTTCTTGCTATGTTTCTGAATCTGATGGATTTTAATGAGTTTTCGAAAAAATTGTTATTGATTCTGAAAATTGGAATTTTCAAAGTTGAATTTTAATTGAAAGTTTTTCAGAATGTCAGAAAGGATGTTCTATTATCAGAACTTAGAAAAAAAAAAAAAAAAGTTGATAATGTCGCAAGAGGGAACCGAACCAGAGACTTTGCGTCGTCGTTCGCTCAGAACACACGCAAGTTAACCAGTTGGCCATGCTCAGATCATAAGGAATCTTTAACAACTTGGCTTCATTTTTGATAAATAAAAACTTCATTCAAAAATTCGTTTGACTAGACAAGCTAAAAACTTTTGAATTTGATCTTGGTTTTTTCTTTAAAACTGAAGTTACACTTTTGCGAAAATTTGAGCTTGTAGTTATAATGACGAGTGCGTTGAATGAGGAATGAGTAGAAATGATTAACGAACTTATGAGCATTATATTCGAAACGTTGTCGAGCTTGGAGAACACTGCTATAGCTCCACAACTTAACGGGAACATAATGCATGCATATGTGGAAGTCTGAATGGTAAATTCATTTTCATTGGCTCAGACAGCTTACTCACCTGAGCCAAGAGGCTGTATAACGCGGTTTGATGTTTTTTCAAAGTTCGCAGAGAGAAAATACGTAAATTGCTGCGCAGAACATATAACATATGGCACGTCAATGTTATAATCAACATAGCGACTAGAACTTGACAAATTGCTCCAACAGCTAAAAAGGAATACAAGTTGATGCTCCGATCATACAATGCAAAGTTTGTCAGTTCCTCAAACTTCGCGAGCAAGGATGGATACATAGTCTGAACTATCATATATTGCTCATTTATCTCGATTTTCATTCCGGTAAACCAGTAAACCATCATCACAAAAAATGTTGTGATAATGAGCATTATTACAAGGTTTGATCTATGGGACAGTTCAAATACCCGATCTGCAGTTAGTTTCACCAATGTTTCGTGTTTTTTCAAATAACAGAAACAAAGAGTGGCGAGTTGAAAAGCCAGTCCAATATACCAAAGAACCTGAGAAATATAAATGAATCAAAGTTTTTTTTAATGCTCCTGAAAAAAAAACTTACCACAGACCAATGTGCTGATATCCCAAACAATTTCCAATAATACCCTTCTTCAGAATGAACCGCCCAAATAGGTAACATAAACACCATCTGACAAAGGAATGTAGTTTGAACATCGGCGAATGTTGTGCTTATAACATACGATAGTACATAATATTTATAAGAACTGTCCATTTTTTCACTTTTGAAATAAATAAGAAACACAGCTAGTGCATTAATAATCACTGAAAACACTCCGATGACATAATAGCTGTTACTAAACCAAACTGGAGTGTCAAAAAGGACGTCGTCAAGATTCATTATCGATGAAATGAGGTCGCTTGTTTCATTCAAATTTTTCATGATTATTTTTTCCTGTTAACAACTAGCTAGTTTTTTCTCTTTCTCAAAAAACTACCTACGTAAACATAATTTTTAATTAACAGAAGTTAGTCGCTAAAAAATCACTTTTTTTTTCAAAACAAGTATATTTCATCAAACATCGAATGAACAACCCTTTTTCAGAAATACCAAAAAAAAAATCAAAAGTGAAAAAAATCCTCTATTACTCGGGTTTTTAGTGTGTCAACCTGCCGTCGGAACAAGGCGATGTACATGAGATATGGATTTTCGTGGTGAGACCAACATTTGACGCCAGTGATCACTTTTCTCAGCAGATAGTAGGACTCCACCTATCACATGTTTTCTGCAAAAATTTCATTCTGGGTTCTTGTTATGGGAAGTGGCTAGTAGAAAATTCATAAAATCTGTTCCCTGTTTTTCCTTATTCTTGGGCAAAATGAATTGTGCTAATAACTCAAAAACTCACGCGCCATCGACCAGTTGAACTACATGAATCAATAACTGTGCATTGAATCGGAACTCTTCTCTGCTGACATCAAATATCAGCTTCTTAGTGAAATAAAGTCCATCGTCAGTGGTAGCAGCAACGTAATTTTTCTCTTTTGTGTCAGTTTTGTGTATTTCGAGAACCTTGTTGTTAACAAAAACAGAGCCTCTGATATAAATACCTGAAAGTACCGTCTATATTTACATTTTCTATGTTTTATTGATGATAAACCTTGGCACTCTTCATCTAGTTTCAAATTCGTTACTGATGAATAATGTATGACAATCCGCTCAACTGTTGGTAGATATACCATATTTAACTCAACTTCTCCTAGATCCGGTAGATATGGTTGAAAAGGTAATTCAAACTGGGTGAAATCAGCTTTCAAATCATCATCCAACCAATAATCCATCTCCATTACAACTATATTCCGATCATTTTGATCTACTTCACAAATTTGAATGCGAAGAAGTGTATTTTTAAAATCTTTTCTCAAGGCTTGGCAAGTAAAATACTCATTGAACAATGTTGTATCACTCCGATCCACATTCAAAGTTCTATGAACTGATGCACTGCGCGATTCAATTTCCTGAAGAGAAAAATAAAAATGTTCCCCTTTACAAATTCAAAGACCTTCATGGAAATATGTCTATTCCAACCCATCACAGAATATTTTCTAGAAATTCCTTTTGCGAAATGAAAAACTGCCCGAGACTTTTTTGGTATTAAAGTCGGTAAATCATGTATGTTCACTACCTGAAACAAGTTTGACATTTTCGCGATAAAAAATTTAAAAAAAAAACTCACACTTCTAATATAAAAACTGAACTCTTCTATATCTTCAGCGTAGGAAAATGCGATTTGTAGAATCGTGGCGATTTTTTGAGTGTTGTCATTCTAAAAAAAACCCCCAAAAATCGATAAAAGCTAAAAAAAATTCCCAAACACACCTCATCGTTGTCCATCCAAATATAAAAATTGAACATTTTGCCTTTTCGCCGCTCCAAGAAAAATCAATACAATTCAGCAGATGTGTATACAAAATTGGCGAATTTCATTCTATGCAAAAAATTCGAATAAAAAACATGTTTCAAAACAGAAAAAGTAGTGGAGATTGAGAACAACAGAAAAAAAAAGAGTTTTATATTTTTTGAAAAAAAAAAAGGAAAGTGGACGCTTTGATGAATGGCACCCTATAATAGGGGAGGGAAAAACGAAGGCATTTCAATTCTTCTTTTTTTTCTGTTTTAAAAACTTCCAAACTTCTCTTCTTGGGTGTAAAACAATTAGAGTGGACATGAATAATTGAGTTTGCAAGGATTTTCACATTTTTTTTTGTTTTACTGAAAAATTCGGTTCTATCCTAGTATAGAGGTCCCAGAATAATATAAGGGTCCTCAAGTTTTTTAAAAGAAAAGTAGTCCAAAAAATTAATTAAGATTCTGAGATAATATACGAGTCCCATAGGGTTCTAATTATTTTTTTTTCTAAAAACATAAGGATATCAAAATATTGTATGGGGTCCAAAAGTCGAAACTACCCTTATTATGTATTTTAGGACCGTTATATTATTTTGGGGACCCCTGTACTAAGATAGAACCATCGAATTCATGATTTGCATGAGATATTTTTTTTTGATTCTCATAAAAAACTACAAATTCAATAACCATATATCAAAATCATTTATTCATCATACAAAAAAAATTTTTTCAAAAAAATAAGATAAATTCAATTTTTTTGGATTTTTCTTCACTCCATCGTCATGGCCACTTCCTCCACATCATTACATCTTCTTGCACTTCTCACATTTACACCCTGGTTTGCATTTACCTGAAAAAATCTCAATTTCAAAAATCGATTTTTGTAACTTACCATGATCGCATTTTTTATCCTTACCACAACAGTTCTTCTCACAGCATTTGCCAGAAGAGCATTGACATTTTGGCTCTTTCATACATTGACAGTTCTTGTTCTTGCAATCTGGAAAAAAAAACTGAGTTTCTGGTAAAAAATAAAACCCAAAAACTTACCACACTTGTCAGTCATTTTGAAATAGAACTGGTTTTGATTCCAATTCAAAGTTTTAAAACCTTATATAGTACCAATTTTTTGATAACCAAAACAAACAAACAAACATGGCTTCCTGATTTTTTTTCTGTTCAAAGTAAAATTTATAATTTTCCTCGTTTCATACCTGGTCATTCATTAAGCCTCGTGTAGTCATAGAATTTAAGAATCTCCTTAAACAACTTAAGAAGACTTAAAATATTTTCAAGAAATAATCCACGTGGGTATAGTTTGTGACGTTATCAGATCATAAAAAATGTGTAAATATTTATTATCATTAGACAGACAAAAAACAAAAATATTTTGTTTTATTTTTGTGCACAGTTGCATGGATCACATTTACAGTTATCACCACAACAGGCTGAAAAAAAATAGGTTTTTGTTCTATAACTTTAAAATTATGAGAACCCACCACATTTTGGCTTCTCCAAGGTGACCTTGTTTGTAGAAGAACAACAAGAAGATGTCTTTACTTTCTTAGATTCTTGACCACAGCAACAGCTTTCGGGTGTGCATTGACAACTGTCACCACAATCACAAAGCTTATTATCTAAAAATCCACCTTATTCTCTAAAAAACTTTTAAACAAAATTTCTACTTACCACATTTACACGGCATGGTGAATAGTCAATTCTGAATATATGTATGAACAAATGTTCTTATAATAAAACCCACAAAAAATCCGGTTCTACACACATGTACATCTCCGAAAAGGGCTATCTTATCTTATCATATATGCATAAATCTAAAAACTTTATGGCAAGAATTATTTTTTTTCAAAAATATACAAAAAAAAATGATATAAAGCAAAAGCTCGATGACAGAAATCAAAAACTAGTTAATTATCAAGTTCTTCTTCCAACTTTTTCGGCTTTGAAGGTGAATCGAAGACCGAAACGTTGACATTGCTGAAAGTTGTTTTGTTTATTGGTTCATCCTACCATCAAACATGAAGAACTTCAATATTATTTCCCCCGATTTAGGCCACAGGTTCATATTTTTCCCGATTCAACGTTTGCTTAGATGTAGTTTGACCTTCTGATCATTGTTGTATGATTTTTATTCGCCAAGAATTTTCGTGGAAAAAATTATGAAGTTCTAAACGCTTTCCTATTACATGTTATAGTTGTTTTAAAAAAATGAAGAACACTTTGTGATAAAAAATAATCTACTCACGGGTTTATTTTTAAGAAATTTGGTAATTTGCTGAAAAAATTCACGGTGGATAAAAAAATTATTATTGTGAGGTTGAAATTATTAGACCATTGGAAGAGAAACCAATATGGCCGAGAAAACCAGAATAGGACAGTACATTTCGAAAAAGAAAAAAAAAACAACAGAAAATAGATGACACGTTTACAGACGTTTATCAACGTGTCATCTTTGGCAGACGTGTCTTTAAAGGAAACAGCTGATTTGAGCCAGGCTTGAGTCTTGCAACGATTCGATTACGGTTTTTTAGTAGTCGCCCATCCAAAAAAAAAATTTTAGGCCGCTCTCTAATTTTTTCGCATTCACAATACAATGATCAGGTGATCCAACTCAAATTTAAGAAACGGCTGAATCGGAAAGTACTTGAACCCTATTATTCAGTGTATTTTTTTTTTTTGACGGGTTATAAACGTCATAATTCTGTTTCTCTGCGTCTCGTACACTCTCATTTCGGTGTCCCAATTCATCTTGAATACATAAACACCGACCAAAGCAACATAACAAAAACAAAACACAACACAACACAAAATAATAATATACAGATTTATGGACACATTCACAGAACAAAAAAACACATAAAGCAAACATTAGACATTTAGACTTACTGTGTTCGCTCCTTCAAAGAAATGTAGGGAAAAGCGAAAATTGAACCATTCTTGTCAGGGAAATAGCGAACAGCTGCGGTGAATCTGCAAAAAGGAAGGTTTTCAGAAATATTTCGTTTCTTCTGACTCACCTATGCGTCTTTGATCTTGTTTCAATATCAATCATTGAGAACATGATGAAGATTGTATACCCAGCCAATCCGGCGAGCAAATGAAACGCTGCGTGAAGATACGGAGTACCCAAATACAACCAGAAGTCGCAGAGAAGTCGATCGGCAAACCAGAAGGAGAACGCCGCTCCCCAAAGAGCTAGCACTCGTTTTGGGAATGATTCAATGTCTGGGATACCGGAGCTGAAATTTTTTCAATGAAGAACAGAAAAAGGGATTCAAACATACTGTGTTCCTTCATAGTTCAAAACCACTGCTGCTGGAATCGAGAAGAGCATTAAAGCAATTGCATTGAGATTCGGTTCCAAGAAGCATAGACCTGAGACAACGGCGGTGACGATTAGGGTTATCCATCGGACTAGACTTCTGAATGATATGATAATCTTAATAATGGGTTCTGATATTGGATAACTCACAATCTTTCAGAGAATTTTTTAGGGAACCATTTCATCACCGGAATATAAACGACTAGAAAAACTGTGATGATCCAGACTAACGACAATTCATCCACAAGTTGACCTGAAAATATATTTTTTGAATATTGGGAATAGCTAAGAGCTATAGTAATGCTTGAGCCCGACCGAATTCAGTCTGCGAGAATAAATCTCAGAATGGTTATACACTACTAGATCTGTATACATGTCAGTAGGTTAAGTGATATCTTTATTTTTTCAGACTACTGTAACTTTTAGTACATATTCAACTCACCAAACAAGTTCAAGGTCGCATGATAGTACGTCGACGCCAACCCATTAAAAGTCAATAACAATTGAGGAAATATCAGCCCCATGTTAACATTTTGTAAGTATTTTCGTAGAAACATTATATTTACAAGTGGCAGTACAATGATTGGCAGGTTAGTGGCCTAAAAACTTGTAATTATTGAAATATATATCATATAATAAAAAAATCTCACTGAGTTAGCGAATTCGGCAACATACGGAAGGGTTTGATATTTGTAAGCACTCTCACACCACGCATGTCCGGATTCGTATTCAAACCACCTTTGAATATCTTCTGATGACATGTTGATACTAAAAATTTCAAAAAAAAAAAAAATGAATGACGTTGGTTACCACAAAATGGTAAGTTAGCGAAAAAAAGAGAAAAACGAAATTTTACGATTAGTTTTATGAGATGAATTGATTTTTGAACGAATTTAGAGGCTGTCTACAGTCCAATTCGGAAAATAAAACTATATTGAATTGTTTTCGAGCTCTGAACGTTGCGAAACAAAACATACAGAAGGCTAGTCAAACGAGGTAAAACTAACTATTGACACTCCATACCACATGTCAACAATGTTTGCCAAACTTCTCTACTTCTTATTCATTATTTTATGTAGATCTTAAGGTCGAATAATTGTTAGAACTGTCTCATAAAAAAAGTGATACTCCAATCTTCAACTACATCAACTGGAACACATGATCTCGATGCCCTTTTTCGTTCAACATGACTAAAAAATCAATTGAGTAACAAACTAGGCAAATATTAGACATTAATTTGTAGTGTAGTTTTGGAGGAAGAAGTACAAACTATGAGATTTGTTTTTTGCGCAGGATGATTTTTGAAAGAGATGACTACAAACCACAAACTTTAAGAATATAATATGAAATTTATTCTGTCTTTAAAAATCCGAACTCACAAATCATTTGAAAAAACCCAAATCACATTGAGATTAAACTTTGGCCCTCGAAATAACCGGTCAGGGTGAGTGAGAATAAATAACTTTTATTTAATCTAGGACAAAAATTTGGTTTGTGTTCTTTTTTCAAAAGTACTAAAATAGAATAAAAACGTCAAAAAAAAATTTGAACCTGGCAACAACACTAAAATATTAAAGTGCTTTGAAAGAAAGCAGACTATGTACATGGAAAAAGTTGTAGGCTAGACCAACCGGTAAAGAACAAACAAAAAAAACATGTAAAAAGTAGTGCTCGTGGATATGTATTTTTTGGTGTCTGCTCACGAGGATTGACTTAAAGGTGGGGTAAAGGCACTCAGCAGGTTGCTCTTAAATGAAAGAGCACAAGGGTTTTTCACCGAAAGGTTCGAGAGTTATACTTTTAAAAATGAGCTCTATTTTTAAAGAGCAACTTGTCAAGTCCTTTTACCCCACCTTTAAACTATTCTTATCATATTTTAAAAGCCTAAACACTTCCGTATTCTTGTTGTAAAAAAATACATCTATAAAATTACGTAACACCAATTGATCAGTCTACGGCAGTGATAATAATATCATTTCGATTCTCATCTTCTCAAAAAAACATATACAGACATGCAATAAAACCAGAAAAAGGTTTTTTTTTCTGTGTGGCGGGTAGAAACCGAGGGCAAGTGAAAGTAGCACGAAATGGCAAAAGCCTCCTTCCGCAAAAAAGAAGAAGAAGAAGAAGAATAGTTATTGCGGTCGATTTTCTCTGCTACACTGGGTAATTGAAATTTTTGAAGAAATTTCACTTCAACTTTGCGCTTGACATACATAGCAACTGATTCACAAATATTTTTTATATATTAAAAAAAAAACACTTTTTTGGTGCTGACATGAAGCCATGAAAAAGTCATAAGAAAAAGGTTTCTTTTTTTCTCAAAATAAAAAGAAAAAAAAACAAATTTACTTGTTACAGTCGAACAACTAAATGATTTTGCTTTTGTTTTATTGTTTCATTGAGAAAAATTTCCAAATTGAGGAAAAACTGGAATTTGTTTCGACCAGTCAAAATGTTTCCACTAAAAAGAAAATGTTTGACCTCACCGAGAGTGAAACGAGATTCCAAGATGAAAGATGTAAATTCAAATTATTACAACCATTTTACGAGAATTCACCTTACTAAAACTGCTGAAAAACACACCTACTTTGAAATGAACATCAGAGGTACCCCGGAAAAGTGACAAACTATATGTTTATGATCGTAAAGAAATTGGATAGACGATGGCAGCCGAAAAAAAGATGTTCTGCTTCATTGATACTATACGATGAGGCTATACGATTTTTTTTTCGGTTTCATTTCGGCGACAACAGAAAATTACGCTATGACGTAACGAATGAAACATTGATGTGGTAGGTTTAAAGACAGTGATCAAGTTCATCTTGAAGGGGTTTCAGTCCACTAATCAAGAAATTATTTTCAATTTTGTGACCATAAAAATTGAGATTGTTGGCTCAGAGGGTTCTTATGGAACCAAACTAGGCTTAAATCTGGATATTGTTTTCTTTCGCGACCGTCTAAACGACTTCATTTATCTATGAAGTTCACAAAAAATTTCACATAATCTCTATATAAAGTTAATTTTATCAAACAATACAATCAACAAAACACCCAGAAAATTCTCAAACGGCTTAAATTTCTGCCAATTGCTTCATAATCAAAGACCTATTCATCGCCTGCATGGGGATTAGAGCCAAGCTGTTTTCAATTTTATTTTGGTATGTTGCATATTGCTGAAAATATTAGTCTATGCGTAGTTTGCTCTAAACTCGCCAAAGGGTTACACTATCAGGTGAGAAATGTTGTCAATTTCTTGAAATGATGTTCACATTTAGGTTCCTACATGTTGTGGGTGCAAATCGTTTTTCCGACGATCGACTGTGCTAAATTTGAAATACCGCAAGTGTCAATTCAGAGAACAATGTTATATTGATGTGACACCATATAATGCGCCAAATAAATGTCAATGGTGTAGAATACAAAAATGTTTCAAGTCTGGGATGGTACCACAGGTCAATCAGAATAAAGTGATTCATCTTCGAGAAGTGAAGGTTTTTTTTACTAAATTCATTTTTTGAAGTCTTATTTATTTTTGAAAAAAATTACAGTTATCTGACTCAAATTGGAGTTTTTCAAACATTCTCAAAAACCTATCTCTTCTCGACTCAAAAATAGTTCAACTTCGAAACTCAACCTATAATCCTGTTCAGTTTCCTAGTATCAATGAGATAATCAAAAGCGCTACAATACTTCATTTAGCTGATCGATATGAGGTAAAGTTATAGCGCGGTCTTAAACTTGCTAATGATGCAAGAAAATTTTAGCCCATGCCTGGTTGGCCTTTGAGCGAAGAAGAATTTTGCAATAAACAAAAGCTCCTAAGAGAAACAACTTTCCAATATGAAGATAGTCGTTCACCAACTCCATTTACACACGATACTTCTATCAATACGTGAGATTTTCTTTCTTTTAAAAAATTAGGAGGCTGAATTCATTTTTTTTTTTCAGCAAATGCTGGATACCGTTTGACTGGATATTATCCGCGCACTACGTAAAAACGTTCGATTTTTTCGATAAACTCACCAATATTGATAAGAAGCGTCTAATTTGTGGTACTGTGATTTCAGTTTCAAGTCTAACGTTGTTTTTCTACTCTTTTCAAAACAAAAAAGCTGACATGCAACTTCCCGACGGACCATGTTTCAACGAATCGAACTTATGAGTTTATAAAAATTATTATCACTTAGATGAACGAATTTTTCAGGGAATCATTGCTTGAACATGTCCTAGGTGCTGAACTGTGAGTTTTTTACGGGATATTATGATATTTTATGAATTTTCAAATAACTTTCTCAGAAATAAAAATTATCTGGAAACATTTCATCAAAATGTGAAATCGAAAGCCATAGATCCATTGTTGCGAGATAAGTTCACATACGAGGAATATCTTTTTGTGAAGACAATTCTAATTTGTAACCCGGGTGAGATTTTTTACTAAAAATTTTCTAGCAAGATTGTTTCAATTTTCAGCGCTTCCTCTTTCCCCAAAAAGCAGGAGAATTCTTGACAACGAGCGTCAAAAATATAGCCAAGCTCTATTCCGTTTCTGTCTAATAGAATACGGTCAATTACATGGTCCGAATAGATTTGTTGTTCTACTGAGTTACATCAACGTCCTTATTCATCATGAAAACAAATGTCGTGAATTAATTATCTTTTTACGAATTATCGCAACAAATCGCATAGTTGAATCGCAAAAGCGTCTAGAAGAAGAAGTTTTATTCGCTTGATTTTCTTTTCTTGATTTATCATTATTTATGAAGTGTGTTGTTATCTATGTTAAAGATCATAAAAATTGACGCGAAAAGTTCAAAAAAGTCCACTGTTTTGTTGATCATAGACATTTCGGGTAGATGAAGGATTCTCTGGATTATAGCTCTATTTTCAAAGTTCAGTAAAATTCGTCGAACATACGAATGATGTTTTTTCCTCAGACCGTGCGACTTAATACGATTAACAAAAAACATAGTATCACAACAAAGTTTTTGACGAGTCGCGCACGATTATTACCTCCTTTTCGATTCCATATTTTTGTAGTATGAACAAAATGTTCATTTCTGAATACAGCGTTTTCCTTGATCTTGATATTTGCATCATGTACAAGACCTCTTTGCATCATACAAAATGATCCATGTTAATCGCAAAAAAAAATATTTATCATTCATATCAGTCAATTCGCCTATTCGCTGAACCCGTTTTCCGAATCAATGGGATTTTTTAAAGATTTTGTTGTTTTTTGATCTCTGTCCTGAAAAATATTTTAGAACTACTGTAGTAATTTAGATTTCAAAATTTGTTGATTAAAGTCAGCAAAAAAGTGATTTATTTGGACCTTATCGTGAACCCTTATTTTAATCTTTGTCTACTTTGCATCATCAAAACCGAATAGTGTTGATTTTCCCGCCTACAATATCTACGATTCTTTAATTTTCCATTTTCACAATGACTCACATAAAAATGCCAACTTGTGTGGTTGAACTTTTGAAACTGCCAACCAACCTTTCAAAATCATGAACAACAACCTGTTTGCATAATTCGATTGGTCATCATTGACTATATAATGGTTTTCTTTTTTTGAACATTCAGAAACAGTTCCCACTTTTGTGTATAGAAAATAACATTTTTCAAAAGATCAAAAAGATCAAATAAAAATGTTTCTAATTAGGACTAATTTTAAAAACACTGTTCGCAAAAAAAATATGACAGATCATCACCGTACTTTATTTTCTGTCTGCGTCTCTTTAACCCAATTTTTCACACAATCTTTTCACAATTTTTCTATATTTTTATAGAACTATGGCCAATTTTTTTTCAAACAAATATCGGGTATTGGTGGTGTTAATTGGGCTATTATGCCTAGTTTCAGTGTGTTCAAACTATGTAGTTATGAATTTCACATTCATTTGCATGAAAAATGATTTTAGTTTTACACGGGATAGTGGGAACCTGGTAAGTTCTTTTTTTTTCGAAAGTAATAAATACAAATATTTTGAATTCAGACTTCTCCAAAAAGTTTATTCGACTACACACCAAATGAGAAAAAGTATATTATGTGGGCGGTAGCAGCTGGAACCATGCTAGGAACATTTCCGATAAACTATGTTTTTGTGAAATTTGGTGGAAGGTTTGACTCCAAAGATGACCATTTACATAGTTATAATTGAAATTTTCAGATTAACATTCTTTGTGGCTGGATTGATATCAGTTATCGCCACTGCTCTTATTCCATTCGCCGCCCAAACCAACTTCTACGCCCTGTTGGTGGCAAGGTTTTTCCAAGGTATAGCCTATGCAGCAGACTTTGCAGCGATTGGACTATTAACTGTCAGATGGGCACCATTATCAGAGACAGCTATATTCCTCGGAGCACTGACATCATTCACAAATTTTTCATCAGTTTTCACAAATGCAGTTTCTGGAGCGGTGGGTGCTCTTTAAATTTTTTTTGGGTAATTTCATATTTTTCCAGATCTGTGAACTCCTTGGATGGCGGAGCGCTTTCTACTTCCATGCCGCTATTGGCTTGCTATTTTTCTGCCTCTGGCTCATTATTTACACCGATGCTCCCCACAAATCAAATAGAGTATCGGCTGTTGAACTTCGCAAGATCCAAAAAAACAAATCTGAACAACATTTGGATAATAAAAACACCTACGTACCTTACAAGGTGATTCGATAGTTCTACGGATTAATTCTCAAAACTTACTTCCAGCAACTTCTCACCTCACCAACCGTTCTCTGTATCTGGTTCAACGCCTTCGCAGAGATGTCCATTGTGGTTTTCTTGCACACCTACGCCCCAATATACTTCAACAGAGTCCTTCGATTTACAGTCGGCCAGACTGGATTCCTCATAGCACTTTCTGTGTTTTTCCCACTTCTTCTCAAATTTGTTGGAGGAATCATTAGTGACAAGGCGAAATGTTTCACAGAAAAATCGAAAATGCTCTTTTTCAACACTGTGTCTGTTGGGTTCGTTGGATTGCTTCTTTGTCTTTTGGGGTAAGTTCTAACTGAAAAATGTCGATTTTTCTCTCGTCAAGTTCGTTATCTAGATTGTTGGAAAAAAATAGAAAAAGATCAGCACCTAAACTCCAAGTGTTTTCAGATTTATACCACAAAATCTACAATACGTCTCCGTAGTCCTGTTCTCTGTACTCTTCTCATGCCTGGCTTTAAATGTAGCAGGATTCTATAAATGTGCCACCCTCCACACTCGCCAATACGCCCATGTTGTCATTTCAACTGTTCAATGGATGAAATCGGTGGCTCTAATTACTGGTCCCGCTTTGGTCGCCGCAATTGTAAAAAATGAGGAGGATGTCGCACAATGGCGCATTGTGTTGTGTATACTTGGTGGATTGTCAATTTTGGTTGGTTTTTTTTTTTTGCTTATGTATCATTACAGACTAATCTTTCAGGCCAATACAACGATATTCTGCTTTTTAACCGATCAACCAGCTAAATGGACAGGTAGCGTGAATGAGAAAAGCGTGAAGTATGAGAAGAATAAAGACGATGTCAAGGTCTAATTGTCTGTAATTTTGTTGTTTATATTTTACGTGTATGTTTTTTTTTCATTTACTAAATATTCTTAAAACATGACTAATATTAATTTTCGAATTTTCAGACCCACAATTTTTCTGGTAGATCAAAGAGCCTTTATTCTCTGTTTCTCAGCACTCTTTCTGTATCAGATGGCATTCCTAAATCAGCGTTGAATATAGCTTGTAGTTTGGTTGCAGACCACCTACGATTTCATTCAGCAAATCCTAAAAGATAACCGATATATATTCTTGAAGCCTCTCCCTCAAAGAAAAGGAGTTTTCAAACAATTTTTCATGGAAGATGAGAATTGTGTCAGAAAGTTTCTACAGTAATTTCATGGATATTCGGTCCCAATTATATAATAAAAAATAACATGTAAATATTTTGTGTTTTCTATTAAAATTGATGAGAACATTTTGAGTAATTTTAGGATAGATTTATGGAGACCAGTGTGAAAGTACTTACATTTTTCCTTTGATAGTCGACTAACAGACGGACGGATTGAAGTAGCGGCAGGAAGAGTTCCAAATCCAAACAAAACACGTCGAATAACAACTTTTATGTATTCCCAATTGACGGGACAAAAAACAACAACCAATACAAGGAATAAAAAGTCGAAAACCGCAGCAACGGACCAACGAACAAACAAGAAATAAGGCCCAAAAAGGAAAGAAAAAGAAAAAGGGGCGGTGAATTATTTTGTGTATGCGTCCTTGTGTGTGGTCTCGTGGCGACAACGCGGCAAGCGGCAATTCAAATGTGTGTTTTTCGATGAGAGGCAATTTGAAAGATTGTTTTTCTTCTCCGATTGTTGTTTTTCTTCGCGTTTGGTCGTTCCTCGGATTGATATGGACTTTGTTGATTGACAGGAGTTGTTGTAGGTGTTGAGCGGGTGGATATACATGAGCCGAAGTTGATGTGGCGATTTTGAAGTGTTAGAAGACGGGCAAAAGGATGTAATCATTCGAATATCATCGAACAATCGTGTTGTCGATGACATTTTCCAACAAAAAACCCCTTTCTTGCGAAACGTTCTTCTTGTCCGTTCCGACTCTCCATCTGCCCATCCCCCACTTTAGGCTTACTAAAACATCTGCCCTTTGTGTTCGCTTTTATATATTCATACCATGACATTTGCTTGTTTATTACCAGCTTGGCTAATGGCTTACTTTCACTTGTTGTGCGCCAAAAACGACAGGTGTGCCAAGACAAAAAAAAACATTACAAGCAGACAGTCGAAAATGAGAAATTATGATGTAATTTCGAAAATTAACTCACTCGAAAATTGAAGTACGAAGGTTCATAACGTGAAACGAAAAAATATTTCCCTAAAAATGTTCATTGACTCTCAGTCAAACTCACAGGGATGGGGTAAAATATTTCGATTTTAGCTGAGCTATAGGGTAGTTTTTCATCCCGGGAATGTCTGAGGTATAGCAATTCCAAAGGTTTTCCCAATTTTCAAAAAATTCACAATTCATGTGGCGAACAATTATAAAATATCACGTGAGTTTTTAGTTTTGATTTTCTTTCCCATTTTTTTATATCCAAAAATTGAAGTCTTTTTTTTTTTTGAAAAAATCTCCTTGTCCGGTCCCCAAAACCCCAACCCTATGTTAGTAAAATCTATAGTTCCCTCACACTTTACAAAATCCAGACCCTCGATAATCCTTTTGTCGGTGCACCCGTCGAATGAGTAATTAACCATTCATCATTTTCAATAACAACAACAAAGTACAATAGGATTATGGATTTTGAAATTTTCTGAGAATCTCTAACTCAATTATTCAATTTTAAAAATGGAACAAAATGTTGACATTTGACCTTAGATTTCCTGGTCTCGTCTAGAAAAAAGGCTAAAGTTCAAGCGATATGCGCGAAAAAAGAATCGGGTTTCAAGCAGTTATGAAAGTGCTATTTTGTATTTTAGTAGCTTTTGCGAATTCTTTTAATCTAACTCAACGACAATTGGATTCTTATCGTGAATTTCTCACTGATCAGCAAAGATTAATTGATGATATTTTTAAAAATTACAATCCTGATGAAAGCGGCCTCTACACACTGAGTTAGTTATTAATTTCAGATATTTTTGAAAAAAAAATAAATCTAATCTCAGGGAGTTCACAATTTACAAACAAGACTCCTGAAGATCACCCACCCAAGATTGAACTGAATTTCCAATGTGTTATGCTGAAATTGATAGACGTCATTGAAAAAGAGGAAAAAGTTAGTTTTCTGTTTGACTACATTGTTCAATGGTTCGATATACGGCTAACGTGGAATCCAGAGGACTACGGTGGTATCACACATTTCTATTATCCTCAAAAGGGTTTGTGGATTCCGGAAATCTCGATGGCAGATGCGTAAGTTACGCCTGCGCATAAAATAGTTTTCAGGTTTTTTTTTCAGCCACGACGTAACTGACTTCCAATCCGAACAACAGAAAACTGCATGGGTAACTTACAACGGAACCGTGGGGTACTATACATCCTGTGTACCTTCAGTCATTTGCCAAATGGACGTTTTCAAATTTCCACTGGACTCACACGTGTGTTCAATCAACATCCTCTTTCATCAATGTTACAAGAACGAATACGAAATTATCAATTACCCCGTGAATATTTCCTTACCCATATCACAATTAGGCAATGGTGAATGGCAAGTAGAATGGATCAATTCAACAACTTCTTATTACAACGGGTCTGTCTCCGATGTTGTGAGTTTTAAAAAAATTGTGCATTATTATGCAAAAGAAATTTTTGTTTTCAGCAAAAAACTCAAGCAAAAATCAAGAGGAATCCTGGATTCTATATTTCCTTGATAATTATACCAGCTTACTTTATCAACGCGTTGAGTATCATTGCATTATTCATCAACATTGATGCAATTCCAGAAAAGGTACCTAACACGAGAACTATGTAAACTACTAGTATCTAATTTTTGCAGTTTGGTATCGGTCTAACCAACATCATGGCAATGACATTCATACTAGCAATTCTGGCCGACGATCTCCCAAAAACTAGAAAAATCCCACTTTTGGCTATTTATGTTATTGTCAGTTTGATAATCATTGTCTCCTCTCTTCTCTCAATTCTGATTCTAAACAACATTCGAAAGCTGAAATGGTTTTCCAGTAAACTAAAGATTGAATACTTTTTGATGGCTGGTTTTCAATTCGCCAATTTCATGAATTTTCTAGTTTTGTTTTTCTGACTCTGTCATAAAGAAATTTCATCCCCTTCCTTCTCCCTTTCATGGAAAAAAAAAACATCTGCGAAATTCTCGAAAACGTCTAATTATTCTGTTCTGGGTGAACAGAAAACAGCTGTAAGGGATAAGAATGACCGGGTCACCAACCGAATACACCACCTGCCCCTTCTTTACTACAGAAATGCGCGAGACACATACCTGCATACATAATTGGATATCCTATATAATTAAGTGGAGAGGGGGCAGTGGGGGTCAACATAACACAACATGATACTGTAGTGCATGGATGGTTGAAGTAGTTTTTGATGATGTAATTTTTTTTTTGTCAAGTGGAACTGTAATGAAGAGGGTTGAGGCTGAGGTGTACTGTAGAAAAGCTTCATCAAATTCTGAGTTAAGCAAAACGGTTTTCTGGCCTGGAAATTTGAAATTGTGCGGCCTAGTCTTTTTTCTAGGCCACATTTGAAAGTGTGCTCCAATGCAAATTAAATTTTTTAATTTTTTTAAGGCTTGCAAATTGAGAATACTATCTGCATAAAATAAGGATTCATAAAAGGTTGTATTCTTTTTTGCCAAAGAAAATTGAATAAGATTGGAACTGTAGATGTAGCTGACAACAAACACCACAATTGACGCGCAAATCTGTTTGAACGGTCCTGGTTTAGTCTGTTTTTATCTCAAGAGATCTAGTTGTGAGCACATTTTCCGAGCCATATTCACAAACAGTTTCCATGTCTCTATTTATCATCCATCCCCACGATTATCTCAATTTGTCCACCGTCTGTCTGTCTGTCTCAAATTCATGAATAATCAATCTCCCTGACCATCTGTACCTCATTCCAGTAACACCCGTATCCTCGTTATATTTGCATACTGTATACCTTCCCCCCCCCTCCCATCTGCCAGATCTAAGAATAACAAATTGTTGTTTTGGCGAACGAAATATTGACACCTGGATTCGGTCGTCGAGAAATCCAATCCAAAATGCATGCACACGTCAATCAATCTCAACCTCGAATGGAAATTCGTATAAGGTGTCGTCGGAAGATTTTTTCGTGACATGCATATGGAAAAAAAACAACAACAATATGTATGTTCAATTTGAAATTTGATTTCAGAAAACCCAGACATGTAGGCGTAAAATGACATATTTGTATCAAATTGTCAAAAAAAAAAAAATTCACCCATCTTCCGGTTTCTAGAATCACACCCAATTTCATCCAAAACTCCTCAAGTGGTAAACAATCTATAGTGTCAGTCTCTTGGGGTTATTTTTAATTGTTTTTCGAGTCCATCTCGAAACTGTCAATTTGTTGAGTAATCATATTCATCGTACACATGCTTCAATTAACTAATTGTATATTATATATTCTCCAAAACACCTGTTTTATTGAGGCTCATTAATTGTGTCCATTTTAATATGAGACACACGGACACGAGATTGGATATTTATGACCGTTCCTCACAATCGAAAGTTCACATTTTGTTTGAAAATAAACGGAAGTTCTGAAAAAATTTGCCAGGTGGTGTTGCGCAATGGATTAAAGGGTCATAAGATGTCAGGTATACAGTTAATAGGAACATGATGTAATCGAAAGGCGATTAGGTGTTCTCAGGATATTCTTGTGACAATTAAAAATCAGAGTACCTTCTCCCCACAAAAAAAGTTATCTAGTTCGAACTGATATTTTTCTGACCCTTTTTTCATGTGAAAATTGACACCTGGTCCCCGCTTACTACATATACATAATTACTGTTGAATAATAACCGATTGAAATGTGAGCCCCTGTCATATGTCAGTGCAATTTATGAGGCCTCCTAGAAAAAATCGTCATGGTGATCGGAACAGTCGGTACCAGTCAAAAGTGCGCGAGATTTCGAGATGCTCTCAAACATCAGAATAATTTTGTGAATCAGGGAACAACATTTGAATAAATTCATCATCAACCCATGAGTAAAATTGCAAGTAGAAGAAACACAAGAAATTTACTAAATTTTTTCTAAATTTTTTTTTGATAAATTTTCCATTTTTATAATTTAAAAAATAACACAAAATTTATTCATAAGAAAGTCAAAAAAATAAATATTAACTTCTAAATTTCTTTAGTGAGCATGTGGATTATTAAAATTTAAAACTATGAGTTACCTAAATTTATCCAAAGAGCCGAAGAAAAAATTAAAAACCGAACGTTAACAAAAAATGTTATTGTTAGAATTCAAGAAAAAATATCTCCAATTTTTTCGAGAAACTTCTTGGACCAGTTACTCATATTTGCAGCTTCACTTTTTCGTTTTTTTTTATTTCAGACTCTCATATTATTCTAGGACCCTCGTGACAAGTTAAAATCCATTAAAAATCCTGGCTTAAAGTGACAATTTAAGCTGAAACTATTATAAGTTTCAAATGAACAATCAGTTAATCAGCACGACGTTTCAAAAAAAAATTATTTTTTCAATTTGCCACGTGAACTTTTGTCTCTCGTTCTCTTAACAAGATTCAACTCTCTAATTCGAAAAAGTTCACGTGAAAAATAGAAATATTCTTTTTTTTAACGTGGTGCTGAAAATTTTGGGATTTTTCTCGATTTCAGCTTGGGGTGTTGCTTTAATTTTTTAATCCTCCTACAAATCTCCAATAATAAGTTTACCTCACTAACCAATAACAGTTCAATTTTCCTCCCACCCATTTTTCACCCAAGCTCCACCCACACATACGGATCTTCCTCTTCTCCCTCCCCAAACTAATTGCTCATAAAAAGGAGAAATGGGCGGAGTCGAGAGCAGCTGGCACCTTGCCTTATATATAAATGGGTGAAGTGAGGACAGACGAAGGTTTACAGTAATCCAATACCAACTACCACCTGGTTTTTTCCTCATTCTCATCCCTATTTTTATTTTATTATTATTCGGTTCATGCTCCCATAGTGATGCCTATCAACGATTTTTGGGTGCAGGCAATATTGTCGTCGAGCACACCGAGTCCTGTTCCGTCTACAGTATCTTCAAATGACGAGAATACAGAACTCCCTAATTTCATGAATATGCCAATGTTGTGGAATTCGGCACTTCTTCATCAGTTTCTGGCGTTGTATCAATTGTCGACTGGCGCTCAACAGCAACCCCAAAAGTTTGTGGAGCCAATGATC
Organism: Caenorhabditis sp. 38 MB-2015; assembly: GCA_900536415.3. NCBI lineage: Eukaryota > Metazoa > Nematoda > Chromadorea > Rhabditida > Rhabditidae > Caenorhabditis > Caenorhabditis quiockensis. The sequence continues at coordinate 43,870 of LR550012.1, forward strand.
AATCGCAAAAGAGCATTCAACGGCGAAGAGAAGGTCAAAAAGGTCAAGTCCAGAAGATTAGGAGATGACACGGTTACACAAAGTCCTGTCAGTGGCATGTTCATCAAGGTTAGTTATGAGGACCTGAAAAGAGCCCGTCCGATCCTGCTTTTTCCCAGAATAAAAAAAAATCAAAGAGTTAATTATGCACAATAAAATATTCATTAGATCAATCAATCAATCAATCAAAGACACAAAACCCTTTCAAAAAAGAGCCGGCCACACCAGAAGGTCTCCTAAATCAGCGGGTGGTAATTAAGAGCAGCTTTTGCCCCTCCCCCCCCTCTCTTCAGTCGGTGCCCCTTTTCGGGAAGCGGTTTTTTATTAATATTAATAAGCGCATAATTTTGCAGGAAGAATGCGATGTGAAACCAGTGGAAGAGTTGCAGAAGGAGGCAGATTTGTTGGATGAGACCGCCGCATATGTGGAAGTTACTGAAGAATCAAGGCGAGCGATTCAAGAGATTCCGAATCTGATTGGTGATTGTGTCTGTCGTCTGTGCAAAGTGAAGTATGACGATGTTTTCAAGTTGGCACAACATAAATGCCCACGAATTGCTCATGAAGAGTACAAATGTCCGGATTGCGAAAAAGTATGTTTTCCAAAAAAAGATCAGATATAAACCGTGTACAGTTTTTTTTTGTAAATAACATCTATGAGATAGACAAAAAAATTATGAGGCTGCCAAGAATTCATATCCTGTATTATTAAGAAATAATATACCTAAAAAAAGAATAATACATACTAACTATTGTCGAGACGAAAAATTTAGAGCCTTGTATAGGAACCAAAATGACCTAGAAGAATATAAAATTTTGACTTCGAGAAAAAAAGAATTCCAGAATTCGGGATTGAATTACCCAGGCACACTAGATAAAGAAGCCACCTAATCCGCGCACTTGACGCGGCATCATAAAACAGAATATCATGCTGTGAATTATGCTTTCTCAAGTACCTTCTTACTATGTTCATCTCATCTCAAATACACACACACAAATCGACTCCCATCTGTCACCTGACAGAAAACAAGAAGCTTGAGTAAACACAAACATCTGTCAATCGGTTCCTTTTTCCAGACGTTCTCCTGCCCGGCCAATCTCGCTTCCCATCGTCGTTGGCACAAACCGCGCGACTCATCTACGCCAATTCAACATCAATCGCAACAAAACTTGTCGTGTCTCAACTGCTTCACCATTTTCCCAACTCGCAAAATTCTCAAAGCACACACCATTTCGTGTCAACGTTCACCACTACAAAGCCTTCTCGCGCGAGTTGTTCAATAATCTCCTTTAGTATCCCTTTTATACATACAGTACATTCCATTTGTCCCCCCCCACCTTAACATTACAGGTATCTCCCTCCCTCTCTCCCCCCATTGTAGCTTTCCAATTGATCTCCAATATGCTGAGTGAATTCTAGTCTGCCATATTATCCAGGCCTACAAGCCGGACCCCCTTTATCATAAGCCCTTCGTCTCCGTTATTACCTATCGCAGTATTAATGCATTTATGTTTTTTTTTTCAATATTTTTTTGTTGCTGAATTTTTCTAGTCACGAGTTTTAGCTGAAATGTGATTCTCTAGTCAATTTTTTTCACATTTTGCCCTCAATAAAAATTTTCATTTAAAACTTGTTGCATCCCATATTTTTTAGTTATCAAGTTTTCATCTCAAAACATCACAGACTATTCATTTATTAAAAAATCCGGATAAAATCTCATCCAATTTTGGAGGTGCAAAACGAAACAAAATTTGGATCTAATCGTATCTTCTTAACGAATCTATGAAAACAAGACAATCTTCAGAACTCTGTTTTTCTGAATCCTGTGGTGGATTATTCAGGTGTATTACTTGAAAATAAGATAAAATATTCTATTAAACCTTCATTATTAATATAGTTTTATGCCATGTTTTCAAGTTGTTGTAGTTGTTGAAACCAGTAATTAGATTCTGCTCTCCCGTGCATGAAGTTTGAATTTTTTTTAATTCTCAAAAATTTCTGTAATTTTGGGGGATGGATTGGAATTGCATTAGTACGTAAATTACAAAAATTTTAATTAGATTCAGCAACTCCGAGCCACTCTAGAAATATTTGAAACTTCACTGTATTTTCAGAAAAAAACATTTTTTGAAAGATTTATCCTGGAAATGTTTCTAACAGTCTGAAAGAACATTTTGGCATTAAAATTTTGCCTAGGAAATTTCTAGGAAAAATAATGGTTTTTTTTTGAACATGAAAATTTTCAGATATGGTCTTACAAAAACTGAATCACATTACTAATATCATTGAAAATGACTGTGCAAATTATGGTGCCAAACGGATCATTTTGAGCTGAGGTATGACGATTCAACTAAAGCGGTGTTAACTTTTGATCGCTATTGTACATCCGGCTACTCATTTTTTTTAAATATATGCGCGATAAAATCCAGCATATAAATATTCGAGATTAATGGGACCTCATTCAGGAAAAAGCGATTAAAAAAACTTAAATGAGATTGTGAGATAATGTTGTAATTGAAAAAAAGTTTTTGTTTTCATTTAAATTGTCAAAAAAAAATTTATCTTCAGAAAATCATTATATATATATATATATATATATATATATATATATATATAATNTAATCATTAGCAAGAATGAACAAAATTATTAGCGAAAGTGAACAAAAAACAATGAAAAATCCGACAATTCTACATGATTGTGATATGGTACAAGAAAAAACGAAAAAAAAGGTGCGAAGAAAGTACACGATGGGATATATTTAAAAAACTAACTGAAAAATGATTAAAAACCGGAGATTCTTGACAACTTCTTACTCTCCTTCAATAATTTCGGTCTACGTCGATTTTTGGCATACGAAGAGCGATATTGATAAGTTGGTGGAGGAGGAGCGAGGACCTATTATCCACATAGAGCCTTGCCCTCAATTTGACTTGTCCCGGTTGGAAATCAACAGAACTTGGTCCGGTTGGAATTCGACTGGAGTGCTGAAAAAAACAAACTACAAACAAAAAAGTCTATAAACTTACCATAAAATGGTTTGGATTCGGCAATGTTCTTTGGTGCCGGCGTGGTGGTGAATGATGTTGAGAAGACGTAGAACTTCGCTGAAACATGCGAAATTACTTTCAAACAAGCCGAGAATTTTTAAGGCTAGTTAACACTGAAGAAGTTGACAACAGGTGTAAAAAGCTCTATTACTATTTGAATTCATGAAAAAAGTCCCAAACAACTCAAATATTATTAAACCCATTTTAGAACGGATAAATTTTGATAATATTGCAACATTAAATGTATGTTTTCATCAAGAAATGGCAGAACTTTTTTTGGATTGAAAAAATTGATAACATTTACGAAAGGTTAACGTTTTTTTTTAAATGTGTTGTTAAATGTATAAATTTGAAGCCAGTTACATCGATTCTTCTAGATTCAGTCGAATTTTGACGAAAATTCGAAGACGGCGGCCAAATTCGATGGTGTGTGGAGTTCGACGATGGGAGTTCTTGAATTCCCTCCGTTTTTCTACTTTTTGAGAAGCTTTGGCTTCTTTTCCTTTCCTTTGCAGGTGATGGCGCTCGAATTTGATCTCTTTTCCGGCTCCTCGACCGACTTCGGCTTCTATCTTTTCCATTCATACACGTCAAGTATGGAAAACCCTTAAAAAATCAGTAGTTACCGGCTTCTGCTCCTTTCACTTGAAGTTTCGGCACAAAAGATTCCTAGTGGATGAAAACCACTTGATATCGACCAAATTCACACGTTTCACAAGATAATTTATGAAATAAATAAGAAAAATACAATAATAATTGGTCCGGAGACCCAACAAGAATAACAATGAATCAAACTGAACACCTAAATGTTCAGTTATACACAAAAACGAACAAAAACTCTTAAAAATTTCTCTAAAAATAAAATAAAATCTTAATTTACGTCAAGGATTCGCGCCAATCAAGAGTCCACACGGGCGCATTGGTGGTGTTCGTACTACATCCCCCTTCTTAAACTTGCGACGTCCCGACGCAATACAACAACATAATATGGTATAATAACAAATTGATAACATATAGTGAGCATGGTTGTGGTGGGTGGATCAGTCGAAATCGCCGCGGAGCAACTTTTGAATGTGCTCGTCGAATTTTCGAGTTGTCACGATCTCGAAATCGGTTCCAGCATTTTTCAAGCATTTCCATCGTTGTTTATGATCAACATACTCTCCACCATAGCCTGATC
>LR550014.1:0-23762 GCA_900536415.3 Caenorhabditis sp. 38 MB-2015
AATCCATTGAAAAATTTCATTCACATCATGGAGAGCGAACTCGGGATCCAAGATTAAAAACGAACACACTACCACCTGTACACTACAACACATCGACGGAGGAGAGAAAAAGACATAGACATTATCGTGGATGGCGAGAAAAAGTTGAAAAACGTCCGCTTTATTCATGGTGCTTCATGACTTTTTAGTAACTGTTTTGAAAAACGAGTTCATTATAAAAAAAAATTTATGATTATCTGAGAATTTCGTATATTAATGAACTGGGCAGCCTTCTCTTTTGAGATTAGCAGTGAATTTGAAACAAAATTCAGAATTAGCTTGTTAACTTTTTTCACAACAAAAATAAATAAAAACTCACTTGCCGAGAAACTGAAAACAATTAGTGATAATGTGATCTATGTTACAAAAGGCCCAGTCATTGTCACATACCACCAAATTCACTGTAGGCGCATATCATTCATACGAATTTTTTAGTTGCAAAAAAAAACAATTCCAATTTATATTATTGACATTTTTTATTGTAGAATGGGAGAACTGTCGATCTTTGCTTTTCGATTTTCAAAAATTACAACTGCTGGAAAAATACTATTATATGTTAAAAGATACAGAAAACAACGAAACTTTTCAATACAAAAAAAATAACGAAAAACGGAAAAATTTCATTTAACTTTGAATTTTCAACTGAGACAATCATGAAATATAACTTTTATGAGTTTATCCTTCTCTGAAAACTAACAAAAAATGCACAGAAAACATAAAACGAAGTGAAAACTTGAAAAACTATTAAAATAAAATAAAAAATAAATCAAATTGTCCGAGAGAACTACAAGCGGACTAGTCAACACACAAACTCGGCCAGCTGCAAAACCTAGGCCATAGGGAAAAACGGCAACAATTTACGAGAAACTGAATAAAATTATATACATTTTTTTTGGCTTCTGATCTTCTTCTTAATGTAAAAGTGGAAGTGTAGGGAAATATGACTATGACGCGGATTTGTGAATCATGGTCAGTCCGAAATTGTCGATCCAGGAATGAGATGAGAGAAAAAACGTTCAATTTCTTACATTTGTTAACACCATATATTGTATTATACTTTTTTTGTTCCGAAGATTTTATTCCAATTCCTTTTTTGAGGTTAGTTTATGATTTTTTGAAGCAGAAGCTACTGTAGTAATAACTATATAGCGCTATCTATAGGCCAAATTTCAATTGGCAACATGCGCTCCATTGACAATAATGTTTTTCCTAACCCAATTTTCCTAAAATCAAATTAAATTTTATGAGATTATCAATATCAGAATCGGATGTCTGCTATTCTTCCTGTTAGTTTTATATAAACACTGAAAATTGGTGTGAGCCTATTAGTCGACACCTGTCGATTAGACAAAGAACAACTCTGGTATCATTTTCGATATAGAACTACCATTTATCTACTATATCACAAAGTCTCTTATTTTTTGACAATGAATAATGAGAGAATATTTCTTATCGCTTCGAGACCTTTTCGTTACCAACGATGTACCTTTAAAGATTCCTCATGAGCTGAGCATGGTATATAAAATACAGGCGTTAAATGCTATAGAATTTATATGTTCATTTTACTTGTAAGTATAATGAGAATAATTAAAAGTTGGTTTGATCGTGTAGCATGAAAAAAGAGAGTTTTTATTTGTAAAACGGAAAAAAGTTTTGCAAAAATTAACTGTTAAAGGTCGACTGCGCTTTCGCTTAGAAAAGAGTGTGCATTTTCGCGTGTTTTTTGTTGTGTATGCACACAAAACACAACGATGGGTGCGATAGAGCACACTCACTGCTTCCACGGGAGCTGCGGGAGAGATTCAGTTTTCCCCTTTTCATTGTCGCGCACGCACCAATCGAGATTTTTTTTCTCATACGGATTGAAAAAAAGTGAATTGAGAATAAATTAATTAACGAAACTTGTAGTGATAATGCAGTCGCCCTTTAAACATCCGTTGAAATCGAATAGTGTGCTCCATTTATTTTTCGAAAACCGACTGCGTTTGGATTTCCATTGTAGTCAGCTACCCAGCTTCGTTTCCTCGCCACTTCGCCCATATTTTCCAAATTTTGAATTCGATATATATGTATGCATGCCAGTGGAACAAATCAGTAACCACTTCGGACAATGTAACGAAGAAAGTATCCTAACTGGAATTTTGAGCATTTGATTAGAAGAAATTGTATATACAAACCTCAATCATATCACGAACAGCGTCATTAGAAATTATCGACGATTCACTCAGATTGCTCAACGCAAACGATGATAGTTTGTTGGACAGTTTTCCAATTTTCCTCAAATCATCATCTTTGCATTTTACTTCTATTTCACTTGATAAACTAGAAAACATCATCACTTTATATTAGTCAAAATTAAATCGGTAACACGCGCTCTATCGATAATGTAATGTTAGCCCGATCTAAGCGAAGTTGGTTGATTTTGAAATCAGAATCGAATTCTATGGGTTGAATAATCCCATAGATCAACTTATCACCATTTAAAAAATTCTGGTATTTCCGGAATTCCAGTGAAATAAGACACCGGACCTTTGAGTTTAATAATCTCGGCATCTATGCTTCAAAAATGAAATATGTGATGTTGATCAGCGTCCTATACGTCTTGTCCACGGATATGAATATGAAAAACTACAAACGATTGAGAAAAGCAACAAAAATATGAAGATCGGGGCACAAAATGAATAAAAATGAATTTTAGTGAGAATCTACTGAACATGAGAAAACTGAATTTGTGATAACTTATAAGTTGATAAATGTGAAAAAATGGTCTGCGAAAAATTATTAACCATTAGATGTTTATATTTAGAACAACTTTGAAAAACATTTCTAAGAGTTCTGCATATTTTTCATAAACTCATCTGAACAAATATCAAAAGATATTATTCGAAATCCAACCGCTACCACGTGGTTACTGAGTTTTGAACATTCAGCTTTAAATATTTCATGAAACAGTATTTTTTTACCATGTTAGGTGTCTTTGAATACTTACATACATACATAGGTTTTCAGTTTTCAATTCACTCAACGTTTTCTTTATTTTTCTTTCAATTTTCATATTATTTATAATTTGAAAACTTTAAAAATACATGGATGAATGTCACCAATTTGATCGATTTCAAAACATTTTATTTTTCCTGGTTAGCTTCAAACACAGTTTTACACGAAAATGACATTTTTGTTACACATCCTTCTCATGCATAGTGAATTTGAAATGATTAGAATTTCCACACACATTTTAAGCATTTTCATTTTCAATAAATAAATATTTGAAACTCACCCATTTCCTCCTTCCATTACAAAAAAGTTGTATTTCCCCATATGTTGTTGCAGCGTTTTCGTATGGTCGATTTCATACGCATTGAATCCGAAACCTTTTTCAGACAAAACCTATATATAAACTTTTATTCATTCCCTATTTCTCTCAAAAAATCACCCACCATTTTCCTATAATCAAACTTGAATTCCTCCGACTTCTTCTTGCCCACTGCTTTATTTGCGAATCGATTCAACTTTGCCGCAAATCTCCATTTTTTCGTTGGAAGACATTTCACCTCTCTAATCTGTTTCGCCTTCTGAATCCAGAAAAAACGAATCCTTTTTCAGAATCTTGCGGAGCATTCGACAAGTCTGGAAAATAGGTTTATTGGCTAGAAAATTAATGAACAACATACATATCTTATCACAATTATAAAGTGTTTTGTTATCAGCAAATAACAAAACTCGCACCCAAACATCGTGATATTCTTCTCCCATCTGAAAATTCTTTTATTTAGGATACCGAAAAAAAACCGATTCAATTTTTGAACAAAAAAAGATTTTGAATATTTTCCAGTTAGAAATAAGTGTCGAAATTACAGACGTTACCAATTTTTCTAGAATTTTTGGTATGGAAGTAACTTGAGAATCCGGACCCGTAAGAACCTGCCTTCTGGGTTCAAAAATGGTATTTTTATATCAGAATCGGATTCTACGTGTCTAATAGTTCTAGAAATCATTTTCTGAAAATTTCTGGTTCTGAAATAGCTTTAATTTAATTATACGAAACTGAATGGCATTCAAGTTATGAAATTTTGAAAACAATTTTCAGCTTCAGAATTTCAATAAAAATTACTGTAGTTTGTGCTGTTCCATATATAACCAGAACCTGTAAATTTTTCGACAAAATAATAAAAATCATGTAGTTGACAAATTTTCCGAGTTCAAATTCACCATATCTATGAAACATCTTTATTCATTCACATCGAGTCATATGTACAACAATTATTTTGACAAAAAAAGGGAAGAGAAACGGTGGGAACCCGCAAATTGAGGAATGAGTGTTGGTGTGCAAAAGATAGAAGAAAAAGCTATTCACATCTGAAAAGAGTTTGGAATACACGAAGATTTTGGTATTTCACAAAAGGGGGAGAAAAACTGATTTTGAATCCATAAAAAACAACAAAAAAATACCCGTTTGGTACATTAAAACTACCAGTAGATATATAGAGTGAGAGGGGGAAAAGAGAGGATAAAACATATAAAAATAGTTTTCAATAAAAAAGCTACGTGGAATCTACGATATCAACAATCTTGCGCGATAATTGAACAACTCGTAAATCGAAATTCGAAAAACTATATCGAGCTAACTTCTGGCATATTTCCCACATACGCGACTGTGTCAACATTTGAATGTACCTGAAAATAATTTTTTTTTGAAATGAAATACTGTAGATTCGCCTAAAACTCACCCTTTTTCACAATGCGGTGAATCATTTGTCAATCGGTGTGTCAATACATGATAAACTCCCCAAAGGCACCACATGACAGCGCCGCTTGACTTTGACTTCTCAACAATCCGGCAGAAGGGATTGAATGATCTGAAACACTTAGAATAATTCAGAGTCCATGAATATGAAACTAACTTGTAAGAAACCATGGCTGACGGAAGTTCAGGCCAAAGAGAAATTGATTCGATCAATTTTTCGCAAACATGTTCTCGATTTTCATTTGATTGCCAAGGGATTGAGTCGACTAGAAGATTGGCGAGAATTCCGGCAGCGAAATACGATCGTTCAACATCTCTGTATCTTCCTTTGGTGTCTTGATCCGTATAATCACCATCCAAACAATCTCTAGAAAAACATAAATATATTTCGGTTCAATCAGTTGTTCATGATTCTTCACCGAAGTATCAAAACTTGTGAAACTTGATGTCATAGAAAAAATGAAAAAAACTTACAGCAAAATTCGAATATAATCTGGATCGAGGAAAACTGACAAATTGGTCTCTTCAATTTCAACAACATTGTTCTGAAAAATCAAGAATTTGGTTTTTTAAACCTTCATAAAACCTTACCAAGATTCCCAAGACCTTTGTTTGCACATTTCCATGTGTCGAGAATATATCAAGAATCTTGAATGCGATACTAACTCCATCCGCTTTCAAGAAAGCATGACAAGTTTCATAGCACTCGTCTGTAAGATTCCACAAGGCGCTCAAAGTGAACTTGAGAGTATAAAGAGTGTTGTCATTGTCTCGTTCATTTCCAATTATTTGTCCGCCACTGTTTCGCGTTTCTCTGTAGTGATTTTCGAGATAGTCGTGCATGATTTTGACCAAATGACGGACATATCGATCATCGGCAGTGAGCGATTTTGCTTCGCGTGGACGCATTTTTGGAGTCACGATTGAAACGATTGCAATTGTCATTCTAAAAGATACAATATTTCCATTTGAAGCAATATAGGATATAATAAATATTCAAAACTAACCTTTCCACACTCAAATCTCTATTGGACAACATCGTGTCCAATGCAACTTTGCATGTTCGATAGAAATCCACACCATCCAAATGAAGCAAATAATCGTTGCAGATTGTCAGCCAAACATTCTTTTGAAGCTGAAATTTTAAACTTGTTTTTTTTGTTTTTTGAAAACAAGAACCTACCTGTGTCATAGATTTGTACTGTTCTGCAGCATCTAGAGATCGTTCGATGCAATTGCAAACATCTTTCACTGACAATCTCTTTATCCGTTTCATTCTGAAAATGATTTTTTTTCATTTTCAGAGGAATAAACAATCAAACTCACTTGCAAAGATGATAAAGACAAGCACTGCCTGCAATTTGAACAGCCAAAACAGTCAAATATCGTTGCATTGATAAACAAACCAATCGAATACATTCGCTGAGTTCATCTTGTGTGAATTTATCATATCCTGATTGTAATAGGTAATACACCGAATGCAATGCATGTGCTGTGAAAGCATGTCGATCCAAATTCGCGTAATGTGACAAGGCGAAAAGTACAGACTTTCGGCAAGACGCGTTGATAACCCTCAATTCACGTTCTGGCACATCAACTGTCTGCGAATCGAGAGGCGTGGCTAGAAGAGCAATTTGTTGAAGTTTGGGATGAGCTTCAATGATTTTGCGCACGAATTCGAGTGCTCGATCGGCTCCAAATTGAACAATACTCAATCCAGACATGTCAATTGCTCGCAATTCAGCCCACGGTGTTTCGGTTCCACTCTCTAGGGCTTTGACAGATCGATTATAGATACCAAGAGCAACATCCAAATGAGCATCTTGCGAGCTGCAAAATAAGAGATATGGATTGTCTATGGAAACAATTTTTAAATAGCGCAACTTTTTTCTACTTCAAGATTTATACTACTTACGTTTCTTGCAAGTAGTCGCTATTCACTTTTCTCGAAATATCCAAAACTCGAAGTTTTGTCAAATTCGATAGTGTTTCGGTGACATCTCCTTTCAAAATGTTCAAATTATACATGATGAGGGCTTCCAAATTTTTCATTTCCGACAAGCAAGATATATCGGTCACATAGGTATTGGAAATATCGAGATAGCGAAGGTTCTTCAGATTTGCTCCGATCTGGAAAATGGAATTAAACAAATTGTAGTGATACGAAATTCTCAGATTGTCCAAAAATCCGACTATTATTGAAAAATATTGCTCACCATTGACAGTGTGTCGTTTGTCGTGCTTCTGTTGGCCAATGACAAACTCTCCAAGCTTGGCAAGTGTCGCGCAACCTGGAAAAATTATGTTTTTTTAAGCGAGAGTTTTAGTGAACGAATATATTTTTGAACGTTGGTGACCTTCATAATTGAACGTGAAGATCCTTCAGGAACTTATCACCATGCCAGTTCTTCTCATTTATGAAATTCGAATTATGAATGTTTCAACTTCTTTCCAAATTAGAGTGCGAACTTTTTCTTTCTTTGAAACTTGACAGAGTTTGTTAAGAATTGGCAGACATTTGAGAAAAATTAGATAACGCCGAATTTCATCTACCCTCCTCCAGATTTACTTGACTGTACACCTTCGATCTTTGTGAGACAATCACTGTATTTTAGACGGGGCAAAACGACAGCTCGGGAACAGAGAAATGAAGAAAATGTGCTCCACTGTTTTACGAAAAATTAAAATTTTTAAATCCCGGGCACCTCTCCGTCGCGCACACTGTTTCTCTAACAGTCTAGTATTTTTCTCGTTTCTCCCGATTATCGTCGATTTTTTGTCAACAACTTATTTAGTTTTTTTAAAACATAATGCATTCACTTTTTTTTTTCTGTTTCGGTCATTTTTCAAAGCTTTAACTTTTTTTTATAAATAAAAACTTACAAATCCTGGCCAGCTTGACGTTATCCGATTCCGCCCGCTCAAATCCAAATGTTTTAAACATTTTCGCGATTTCTCATTCAGCGCTTTCGACAAAACTTCGGCAATTTGAATCTTATTAGTGTCTGAAAATAAAAAAAAACAAATGAATTTTGATCTGTTTTTCTCATTTTTGTTCTCAAGTATCTTACTGGGTAAATAGTCAATGTCGCCAAGTCGAAAAGCTTTCAAAATGTGCTGTGCGCAATAGACCAGGTCATCTTGGCAAACTTTGTTTCCCATCAGGTCAATCTGAAACAAAAAATCTGGAATTTTGAAACCGCCAGATGAGGGAAACTCACTTTATTGATCTGAAATCGTGACTTGTCCATTATTCGTAGCGTGCGATTGCACAGTTTCTTATTCTCTCGAAGAATTTCAAAAATTTCATTGCTGTATGAGGCAAGCAATTGATGATCGAACGTAGGAAGATTGTCTGAAATTTTAGAATTTTAATTTTTCTCAAAGCTTAGCTAAATTCTAACCATGTTCAACAAGATGAGCAATCTTCTCCGTCGCCAACCTCGACAACTTTGGCACATTTATTTTTGTTTGAACTGGTTGAACCATTTCTGTCATTGTGTTGTCTACATTGTTTTCCATATCACAATTGAATTCTGAGAAAAAACAACAGATTGTGAAAAAAAATGAATGAATGCGAGTACAGAAAGTAATAAAATCGTAACGATAGGGGGAGAAAATAAGAAAAGTTGGGAGGAAGAACATTTTTTCGGCCACCTCGGTCATCACAAATCAGGTGGGCAAAGTCTAATATTTACAGAACTAGAGAAGTCATAAGTTATTTGAAGTAAGTATTAAAACAATTTTAGAAAGTCGTGAGCTGAAAATAGAGCAAATAAATAAAAAACTAGAAAACTCTGAAACTATTCATGTTAATTAAATGTGATGCGAATATTTTAAATATTTTTGAACTTCTAAGTCGGTTCTGAAGTTGAAATATGAACCTTTTTTCAGTTACATATATTTTAAAACCAATGAGAAAATTCTCCAGGATAGAAATTGAAAATATTCCAACTAAAAACAATTTATTCATCCAGAATTATCTCAAAAATCCAAAGTTTACAAAATCTTTGCTTTTTCTTCTCAACAAGCAGCAAAAGTTAGATAAATATTTAGGTTAAGTGGTGAGCGAGGAAGGCGGGGTAAAATGAACTTCACAAAGCAAATATCAGAAAAAAGTTAAAATTGGAATTGAATTCTGTTCTATTCTGAAGGCAAAGACGGAACCTAATGAATATTCATTTTCATTCGGCAAAAAAATCGTCATATAAAATTTGTTCACGTGATTTTGAGAAAATCTTATCAAAAAAAGTTGGAGGTTTCCCCTTTCCTTTTTAAAAAAGAAGAAAATGATGTTTAAAAGTTATCATCATTTTTTGCTTTATCGAATTTAAATTTAAAAAAACTCGCGGTAGATCAGAAGGTCAAAAAAACATGTAATATTCGAAATTTGTAATTATTAAACAAAAAAGGAGGTTCCAGTCTGGGAGAGAGAAAAAAATAGAAGAACACTGTTTTTTTTTCCTCTGTATGTATCGATAATCATAATAATGATCATCTTTTTCGTAACAAAAATCGATTACAATTGATTGATTATTATAATTTGATGATGAAGATGATGATAAATGAACTTTTTGAATTGTATGGTACTCGCAAAGAGATATAATCTTGATCAGATTTTTTTTTTGAGAAAAGAAACGGCGTGAAATCTTAGGGTCAGACTGAGGTCATTCGAACGAAAAAGTATTGAGATCGCAACTATTTATGGGTAGGTTAGAGGATAATAAAAAGTGTTTTTAGATAAAATTCAATTTCTGGCGAACAAATTGACTGAAAAGTCCTAAAAAGTACTAGAATTTTGATTTTTTTTGATGATTTTTTTTAAAAATAGCATGGTGTATTATTTTAATAATCGAGTATTTAAACTAAAGAAGCTCAGAAAAATATTTTTTAGTTGAGTAATACGGGCCGTAGAATTTGAAAATAAACAAAACGTTCCAAAAAATAACTGACGAGATAGAAAAAAAAAACAATTTTGAATGATCAAAATAGTCAGTAGGAAAATTCTCGACATATATTAAATTCTCGCCGCTCTTTCCATCAGTCAGAAAAAACCGGGGAACACCAAAAAACGTGAGAAATTGTAAAAAGAAGAAAGAATGTTATCATAATAGGCAAAAAAGACACAAAATGAAGAGAAGAAGAAAAAGAAGAAGCAGTCAATGAAGGACAGTTTTTCTTCTTCTTTTCGTTTGGCTACAAGTTTGTGGGAGAAGTCACATGCTTCTGTTTTTTTTTCGATACCATCTCTTTAATATTTCAAAATTGAACCTTTGAAACAAAACAATAAACAAGACCTTGTAGTCTGTATTGTAAATATTGAGGAATAGAAAACGATGGAGATTCAATCTATTTTTTGTTAATTTCAAATCTTGTCTGATATCAAAGGAAAAATTCGAATCAAATGAATTCAACCACGTGCGGATTTCAAAATTGATATTTTTCCCTCAAAACTCGTTCAATTAAATAAAAACGAGAATCTCTGATATTTTCATGCATAAAACCAAAAGATGATAATCTTGTTGTGGGGGAAACGGTCATTGATGTGAAACGAATATGCAAATATTGCCCTTTTTCGAAAAAGTGCGCGGTTGTATTATATAATTATAAGTATTTGTTTTTCATATCGCCGGTGGGCGCATGTGACTGTTGGAATTTGTCAAAATATTTGAACGAAAATGTTATTATTTATGATATCATGTTGAAATTGATGTTGATTCGATTAACCGACAAGTGTAAGATATTTTTAGAACAGGATTAAGGAAAAATCTTGCTTAAGTCTAAGACTGCTTAATTTTTTAGGGTTTATAATTTTTATTTTACGTTTTTTTGACCGAACGAATCAGGCTTTGATATCAAATTCCGCCTTCTTTCTCCCCCAGTTTTCCTGAAATTACTTCATATCTATCTCAAATTTGCGAGTTAGTTCAGCTGTTAAATAAAAAATCACTTCAACACCGATTGACCAGAAAAGTTTTCAATGTAAATTTTACCACCTGAACAAACAAGCCAGAAAAATGATGCAAGTTTCCATGAAAATTGCATAAACATACCATGTTCAGATTTTAGGCAAACATTTAAATTCGTTTTCTTAAACAGATCTTTGTGGTGAAACATGGACAACATGTTTTCTATTTTCTGACCACGAAAGAGCGTCTGAATTCAATATCTTTACAAAAAAATGTATGGAAGCCTGATTTCTAAGTTTATTTTTGAAGAGAAAACAGGACACAGTACCTATATTAAGAGAATGATTATTTACTGGAAGCATTTTTTGAAGCCAAGCAAATTCTATTCAGTAGCTCCTTATCAAAATCCAGATTTCATCGTACGAAAACAACAGAGAAATCTTATCATTCACAATTATGGCTACATTTCTTTTTAAAGACAAAAACACGTGTTTTGTAAAATTAAACAAAGAACACCTTTAGTGTGAATAACTAAAGACCAAGTTCGTCACAAAAAATAGGGGGTTCAATAACAAAAAAAATACAACTTCTCTGTTAAATTTAGAGAAGAGATCTTCGTTTTCGAAAGACCAAACTGGGGGAAACCGTGTACTCGCAAGTAATAAAAGTTGGATTGATAAGAGCATTGCATCATCAAGGACAGAAGTAAGAATTTTCACCACAAATGTACCGTAAAACAGAACAAGATCAAACGCTGAGGAATGTCAGGTGGTATCACAAGTTATTTACCTGTTCATCCAGAAGAAACTGGCGAGAAAAAGATGAAGGAGAAGAAATAATAATCAGTGCGGGCAACCCCTTGGCATGTGATAGAATGGGGGTTTCCCTCTCCGTTTTTTTTCTCTGTTAGAACATAAAATATATTACTGATAACATAGCAAAAAACCAAAGGGCTGGTTGTAATAAAAAAAAAAGATACGAAGAATACTTACATGCATGCCTTCTAATCACTAACTGACAACTGCCAACCGGACAGGGAAACATGGACAACAATCAAATGTACTTATTTTTGAAATTGTCAATAGGAGAAGATCTCTGGTGTGACTTTTTTATTAGAAAAGTTCAAATGACCTACAAAAATGGGAAAACACTTTGGAAATGGTATCTTCTTTTTTCAGACAAACTGAATCAGATTATTTTTTTCAGAGATAAAAACTTGTGAACGATCAGTAAAGTGTATTTGACACAAAATGTCGTTATTTTCTGATAAGAATTAGGACTTTTGAACCGAAATTTTCGAGTAAACACCACGAAAAAGAACAACAAAAGATATCAATTCAAAGAATTTCGAGTGCATGTCTTCGTTCATGAACAAGCCGGAAATATTAATAACTTTGTAATTAGATAGTTCCGTATAAAGTTTCGTTGTTCATGCGTCATAAAGTTATCAAAAAAAGTATCTAAAATTAGTTTAATGTTCAAAGGGAAAAAATATATTTGTTGATCATGAAATCGCTGAGCGAATAGCTGGATATAAACAAACAACACAAAGATAAATAGTTTTGAAATAACTTTCAGTTTGTTTGTGCAAACTAAGTAACCTCATCTCCTATCAAAAAGCAAACAAAACGTTGCAAAAACTTGTTGTGTGGAAAGTAAATGAGAGGAGAAGTAGAGAATATATAATAATTTGATAAATATTTGTACATGGTCAAATTTCTGACAAAGATCACCGAGAAATAGAGCTGAGAACTGAAAGGAACAAACAAATTTAACACTGTTTTTGAAAAAAAAAAACAAAAGCAAGAATGGAATGTCGCTCCATTGTAAATAGGTCTTACCACGTTCTCTGCTTTTCTGTAACGAAAATACGCGCTCAGTTCAAATTTCAAATAATTTCTTTCATTTTTACTAACAAAAATTCCATTTGTCGAAATGTTAAACATTTCCAATGGTCCAGCTGTTTGTCGAATTTGCATGTGTGGCGAGACATCGATTCCCTATTTAGGAAGTCAGGCTGGGGAGCCGCTTATTTCCCCCTGTAAATGCACGTTAGTTTTTCAAGTATAATTGAACATTTTGAAATATAATTTTTTGCAGCGGAACGATGGGTCTATATCACAGAAGCTGCCTAGAACACTGGTTGACAATCACACATACAAACGTTTGTGAAATTTGTAAATTTAGTTTCAAACTGAACCAGTGAGTTATATGTTAAAGTTTTCACAGGAAAAAACATGAAATTTTAAGAGAAGTTCAATCATTCTACGACTACATACGTCAAAAGGGATATCGAAAGAGAGGGAACAATTTGAAAATGAGGAATCCATTCATAGATTTAGGATTTATAGCTTGTATAACACCAACTGCCGGGCTCGCTTTGGTTTTATGCGTAAATGGAGCAAGATTAGCCGCCAAAAAGTGAGTTAACAATTTTTTTTGACAAATAAATTTTATAATTCATTCATCACTATTATCAAACATTCTGAAATTTCATCAAAAAATGTTGTTTTTCACAAATATCTGTTAAATTCTTACTGTTAGCTTTCGTTTATATTGAATCATTTATTGAGAAAAAAGTTATCTCATCTTCGACCGAGTTCAATTGAAAACTTATGAATCCCACGTTTATCCTTAGAATCAATTCAAAAATTCCAGGTACCACAAAGCTTTTGAAAATAAAAACGATTCATTCGATTGGAACCACTCCGATGATACTTTGAACGAAACAATAATCGGTAATCTACATCTCAAGTGCAACTAAACGGTAATAACGTTTTCAGAATTCTCCCTCTTTGTTTTTATGGCAATGATCATATTTATCGCACTTTGTACATTTCTCATCATAACATTAGTAAACAATTGGGTACAGTTTAAGAAGTGGCAGGAGCGAAATAAGGTTCTTTCTCATTCTGAAATTCAGTAATATGTATTAAATATTCAGATCTACTTCGTTGTTGATGAAAAAGAAGAGGAGATAACAATACCACATTGGAAATCACAAAATTCGACATTATCCAAAACTTTGGTAGGTATTCAAAACATTAATTATGTTTAAAAAATTGTTCAGCGACGACTGCGTGGATTGTCAGCACGATGTGAAGTTCCGGAGATAGTCAGATCTGAAGCGGTGTGTTTATAATCTTAAAAATCGTTGACAGATTTGAAAAAAAATTATTGCAGATCCCAATCGATCTCATAAATTCAATCCAGCCGTCTTCTAGCTCTCCTGAGCCGAGTTATGATTATTCAGAAGATGTTCCTATGACTTCAGTTGTTCATACCAGAGAGGTTAATGTAAGTGAATATCGTCTGAAATTCAAAAAAAAAAAAACGGAAAAATTCTAGGAATTACACCAAGTAGTCTCTTCAACTCCTCAAATGTATGGCCTTCCTCCTCGACAAAATCTCAGCCTATCGCCAATTACTCTCGATGATTTATACGCCGATTCAGATATATCCATATTGAGCGAAAGAGTACTAGGAAATCCAGGAAAGATTCAAAGTAAGGCTGATGTCAATTTTTTATCAAGTTTTTTTCTCCTCAGAATCCCAATCAGTCTACTCAGTTTGCTCTTTCACCAATGGTGTCAGAATATGTTCAACTCCTCGAATCGCCAAAAATCGAAACAACACATCGGATATCAATCTTTCCTCGTTTCGAGTAAGCCAAATTCTTAAAAATTATACAAATATACCTAACCCATATTTTAGGCGTTCAATCCTCTTGAGACTTCTCGAATCGAAGAAGAACTATTTGAAACAAAAGGTCGATTTCAAGTTGAGAAAGTTTCGACACCTACAAAGTAGCTTTTTAAATTTGTAATATTCAATATTTTTGTAAATGCATGTGTATATTTAAAACTAACCTCACCTTTTAACTAACGTCTTTTCTCCATGTGAATATTCAGATGAAATATTATTGCTTTTACACATTCATTTCAGAACACAACAAAATATATTTACATATCCGTAGAATATATACAAAATACAGTTAGCAATTTAGTTACAGATTATTTGTTCGTCAAGATTTCCCGGGGCACCCATATCGATAATTTCAAAGTGTGCAAGTGGCAATTTCGATGGAACACTACACCAACCATCAGGTCTGTAAAGAAATCAATATTTATGAAGACAAAGAATTCGATTATCAGAGATTTACCTGAAACACGCATAATCTGGATTCGAGAAACATCCTTGGGTACATCGAGAGACTCGAGATGACCAAGTGGCAGGAATTACGACACGAACATCGCGGAGCTCTGGAATTCATCTCGATAAGTGCTGGGATAAATTAAAGTTCTGACTTACGATGTGCTGTTTTCAAATATTCTAACAAATCGGCCTTGTATAGAACATGTGATTCATCCACTTCAAAATGCAACAAGTCATCAAATCGATCATTCTCGTGTGAAAAAGTTGGTGCAATCAATCCAATGTCATAACAAACCAACAATTTACAGCATTTCTGAATATTTTTCATCTTTTTTTTAACGCCTCCAATTACTAACCTTAAACTCTGGGAACATATAGATAGTTCGTCGATGGCAATTAACTAGCATATACGGCGAAGCTTTGCGCTTATCGATGAGCTCAAGTTGATTAATTTTCAGTGATAGTTCGAGCATTGTTCGAACATAGCAAATGAACATTTTGTTGCGATATCTGTTGAGATTGGCAGGTCCGGACCAGCCTTGGCCGGCGGTTGTGTCATCGCAAAGTCGGATATTCCATTGAGTAGCTGGAAAAAGATATTTGGTTGATTTTCAAGTAACAGTGATGAAGTAGCACATTTTTGAAAATTCAAAGTTCAGCGAAAAACTTCACTTCTTTTCTAAAAATGACAAAACGATTTTTTGGTCATATATTCAGCCAGGATTTTTTTGGCTGAAACCTAAGAGATGAAAGAGTAGTTTGAGAATCAACCATTTTTAGGATAATTTAGGAGCTTTTATTTTATTTGACTGTCCAGGTTACTTAAATTTGATTTTTCATCCGGCTTTAACGAACATGTTGCTTATACATCAGTAACAAATCTTCTATTATTAAGTACATTTTCATTTTTCAACCGATCTCATGATAAAATTATCAGTTTGTTTTAGAGTTGACGAACAATTAGTTTTGACTGATCAATTTTTTTTGTTGAATGATGCAAAATTGAACGATCAAATAAATCGAAATCACAGTAATTCGATGTGATTAGGAGAAGTTTAATCAGTAACATATGATTTTGATATTGGCGGAAATGATTTCTTGAACAAACTACATTATATTCTGACATGTTTTGTCAGTCTTGAGTTGATTTTAGACGTAGTATAACATTAAAATCAATTTTCTAGCCCCTGAAATACCCTCATTGAAACTCACAATTACACGAGACCTCTTTCAAGAATCGCAAAATCTCTCTGAATCCTGCACATGTCACATCTTCTTTATCCGATAGCAAAATGTCTAGATTAATTTCAGCCAAAGTCTTGCAAAGCGATCTGATATGTCTTCATTTACATACATATTTCATTTTTTTTTAATAATTCCACTCACGAGGAAGTTTTCAAGCTCTCAAAACTGTGCGACAATGTTAATGCTCCACATTCGGATCCGATTTGAATTGTGATTTTTGTCAAATGCGTGAAAGCTACACCGGGTTGAGGGAAACGGAATGCACATGCGGTTCCGCTGGTTGCGGCTAGGTATGGATTTTTGATAAGTAGATGTTGGACTGAAAAATAAAGGATTCTGGGTTTAAGATGGAATGGAAGAAGACTTACTGTGAGAGAAGAGTGTTACCGGAAGACTAAGATGCTCGACTTGACACAAGTATTTTTTGATGAGTAGGACGAGAAGTTTATCAAATTTCACATTGAGACCATCTGAAAATGAGAATAGTTGAGAAAGGTAAAATTTGTGAGAAAAATGTGGATACTCAAGAAGCTTAATTAACGACCAAGCTGAATAATATAAGTGTATTATTTTACCGTGACCTTGTCTTTTTTTTCACATTTTTCAACGTTCTAATGTTTAATTAAATCAACTTTCTGTTCGAAAAAATATAGTTGTGTTTGTTTGGCATAATTTAAAGCTCACTCCTAAAAGCAGTGAAAGAACTCAGAAACCTACCATAAGACTTAGAAGCCGCGCAATAAAGTCGCCAAAGTGGATCATGTTGAGCACAAAAATATGTGCGAGAACAAATTGCTCGATGAACCGATGATCCGAATGACCGACTTACTCGATCCCAACCATACGCCACTATCTGCAATAAACAATTTTCTTCTTATCTTTTTTTTGTTCTTGTTTTTATCCAAATTTCATTGCGATCAAATTGTGAACTTTGTAAACGTGATTTCTAGAGATTCTCTATTAAACACCTGTTGAAACACCAACACAAACAAATAAACATTTTCGAAGAATGTTATGTTAACATAGGAACTCGTTTGGTTTTTTAGAAGTGGCGAAAAAAATGAGGTTAAGATTTATGTTTTAGAGAAAATGTGATCAATTTGTGATCTATGAATGGATGTGACTCAGGAAATGGACTTTCCATATATTTTTTGGTTGTTTTTTTGTACTTTAGCAGATCGAAAACATAAGAAGGGCAGTTGTTATTGTGAGGAGGCAAATGTGAAAAACAACGAATGTCTACACAAATAAACTCATAAATTTGTTGATAAGAGTTCGGGCACATAAAAAAAGTCCTGCAGAATTTTGAAAGAAAAGCAGATTTTTATCAAAGGGCAAAGAATTGCTCGAAAAGACTTACTTCGGTCGGTGAAACCATCGCAATAATCATATCAATAACCTCATCTGGCAAATGTGGAAGGCTGTCGGCTTCTTGCTCAACTCGAATCATGGGCAAATGAGGGCATTTACAGCGAAAATGCGACATTATTCACAGCTGGAATATTGGCAAAAACAAGATGAGTCTGGGCGAAAACAAGACGAATGAAAAAGAAGAAAGAAGAAGAAGAGAAATAGGAAAGCAAAGTACGGAGCGGGGTGAGAAGGGAGAAAGAAAAAAATCATGTGAGTAACAACAGAAAATAGAAGTATAAATACAATAATAAATAGTGAGTGAGTGAGGTCGGGAGCGGTGATAATAACATAAAAAAAAGAAGATATCTTAGTTTTTTTTTTCAACAGGACTCCTTTCGTTCGTTTGAAACTAAAATATTGTTCCGTTCAATTGGGGTATTCTTATCAAATTGAGTTTCGAACCAATTGAAAACAAAGACAAACAAACCAGTTTTTTTTAAACAAAAAAAACTTTAAATAAAAAAAATAAAAGTAAAAATGCAAGTGCGCCATAATGAACAACAGCGAGTATTCAAATTTTGAAAAGGTTTATTTATTTTTGATAACCAGTGGGCTATCTTCTCAAAGCGAACAATAGGACTTTTTTTTTTTTCATTTTTTGGGTTTCTAAGAATCAACCGGTTCTCAGAAAAAGCTACCGGGCTCCCATAATAATCTACCGGGTTCCCAAAAATCACCAGGTTCCCGAAAAAAGCTACCGGGATCCCGAAATAACTTCACCGGGCTCTCAAATATCACCGGGTCCCCGGAAAAACATACTGGGTTTCCGAAAAAAACCGACCGAATTCCCTCCAAAAAAAATTGAAACGGAAAAACCCATTTGAAATCCCTCCACAACGACACGCAAAATTGCACACATCTGCAAACACCGAGATCTGCAAACCCCGAGACGTACAATTGCACCGTTGCACACAACATCCCACGCCATTTTTAGGTGTTTTTTTTTCGTTGCGTTTATAAAAGGAAGGGATGAAAAAAAAAAGATTTTACAAGTGTATTTATTCAATTGTGAAAGATGGTTTTTCTGGAAGGCCATCATTGTCGATTTCTTCATCGTCAGTGTCTATCGATGAGACAGAATCTTTTCGATGTTGTTCAGGCTGGAACAAAAGTTCTTGTAGCAAGATAACTAGAAAAAAAGGTCACTCACTCTTCTCAATGCTTTTTCGAGGAATTTAACAACATCGGTGTGTTTGAAGTGAATAGCATCATCCAAAGGAGTTCGATCCCATCTGTCTTTCACGTCAACATCAACTTTGGCGACGTTTATCACAAATTTCACAATTTGCTCGTAGCCTTCAGTGGCCGCAATATGCAACACAGTTCGTTTATCATGATCGGCTTGCCCTAAATCTTCACCCTGCATGTATAAACGACGAAGTCCTTGAAGATCTCCTGAACGAGCCACGATGAATACCGGAATGATGCGATCTCTCTCACGAAGAACACGTCTATAATTCAAGGTTTTTTGAAGATTCATTTATCCTGAACCATCTACCTTCTTGGATCAATTTTGCGGTTCGTTGCATGCAACAAACAGTCATAATTATGAAAATTGAATGTGGAAACAAGTTTTTTGCAAAATGCAACACCTCTACAACTATTTCCCATTTTATCAAGAGGCGGCGAGAAGAGACAAATGCCCATGACATTTGGAACAACAACAATCATCGCGCCAGATACTCCTGATTTCGCAGGCAGTCCAACCTAAAAAAAAGGGTTACATTTTTATTGAGATGAAAGATTTGAAGAACTTACACTAAAAGAAAATTGGCCAGAAGCATCATACATTCCACAACTATACATCAATGATAGGACATCGCGACAAGAGCTTGGTGTCACACAAGTTTCATTAGTGATTGGACAAACACCTAAAACGTATATTTAAATATTTGGGCTACTTTAGGTTGGTTTTTATGCTTAATTTTTTGTTTCAAAAAGACCTAGACAATTTGAAGAATAATTTTCTTCACTAAAAAATTCAAAGCCAAACAAGCACGATTGTTACTTTGGCTTGACTACGGTTTGTGAACATTCACGTCAAGTTTTGTGTTTTGTGTGCAATCCTTACAAAAATCCAAAATTTCTCGGTAATTCACAAAATTTTTGAAAACGTGTTTCACACATTGAAAAATCATTGGAAGATGAACAAAAATGTTTCCAACTCTCTAGGTACGAAAAACTCGAAAGTTATCAATGTTATATTGTAGAGTTGAAATTATTAGACCATTGGAAGAGCAACCAATATGGCCTAGAAATCCAAATAATACAGTACTTTTTGGAAAACATCAAAGAAAAATAGGTTCTTGCGTTTTCTAGGCCACTCTCTAATTTTTTCGTATTCACAATAAGTTTAAATACAGTATTCTGATGAATGCTATTTTGATCCTCTACAATTTAAGAGCATAACTAACCTCCATTAGCCAATGTAGCAGCCATAACGGACAATGATTCACAAGTGACTTCAACTGAACATAGTTGAAAATAGAAATCTAAAGAATCGTTGAGAGTCTCGTTCGATTCTGGGAAACAATTATACTCCTTCATATAGTAAGACAACGCATAGTTTCTATCAGCAGTGGCTCTTTCGGATAAGAAAGTGGCGTTGTTGAAGCCAATATATTCGTTTCCAGCGATTTTTCGATATTGGTTAAGGACGAAATCGAAACGATCAGCCATGGTGTTTTTGTTTTTGATCAATGAAGTGATAATGATAGCTCCGGAATTGACCATTGGGTTATGTGGCTTATCTGTAACAGCTCTCAACTCTCCTAACATTCAATAAATCCTCAATTATCCCTTACGCTTAGCATCCAAACAAATATCATTGAACAGTCTTCCACTTGGCTCTTGTCCAACATATGAATGAACAACATCCGCGCCTAAATCAGATGCCGCAATCGCATAGTTGAACGCTTTTGACACAGATTGTACACAAAATGGGTGTTTTGAATCGCCGAACGATGCCTGAAGAAACCAGTTTGTTTATCTTTGAAAATGAGAGAGAACTGTGTGTAGCATCGGTGGTTCAGTGGTAGAATGCTCGCCTGCCACGCGGGCGGCCCGGGTTCGATTCCCGGTCGATGCAATTCTTTTTTTTATTTATTGAGAAATAATAAGCTTACTCTTTGCCCATCTACAGTGCAGACAGAAACACCCCAAAGCTCTGGAGATTGTCGAGAGAGTTGAGGAATATATTTGGCCACTTCGCCATCGCGAATTTCTCTACATTCTAGATATAACTTGCGCATATTTTCAATAAACAAGCTCCATGATGGAATGATAAGATCGTTTTGAATCGCGCGACACAATATATCAATACTCGGACTGATACACTCTTTGAAATGCTCCTTGCTCAATTTCCAATGTTTCTGATCGGCTGCCTCGCTGCTTTTCTCCTCGGCGAGCTCTTCATATTGACGAACTTTTTTCATCATTGGGACAAGACGAGGATCATCGTCGGTGAAGCCGAATGAACGGAGAACCTGTGGGGAAAATTGTGAGGAGTTTTGATGTAATATCCTATCACACTTACTGACAACAGTTTTCCAATCGAAGCCTCATTTTTGTTAGGGATTTTAAAAAGCTCGAAAATCATATCCTCACTTTGTTCGGTCTCATCACGATCGTATGGATTCGAAATTCCGCGCAGCGATTTTTTCAAACTCTTTTTCGACATTGTTGTTTCCAACATCTCGTGAAGAGTCTCGACTGAAATTGACAGTTTTATTGGGTTCATAACTTTTCTCATTGAATTTTTGCACAGATAAATAACATATCATCATGATCAGGAGGTCAAACACTATAAATGTATTAGGTTTCAAGTTCAATTTGATCCCATGAACTCGCAAACCTGCAGAGTTCCAAATACTGTTATTACTTGACCATTTTTTCTGTTTTAGAACTACACTTTTTTGACGATTTATGTCTTCTTTTATTTTGTAGATGCTGAACGAGAATCTGAGATCAGTTATTGCCAAATTTTTCCCTGAACCTCAAAAATATGGACATTTTGACGAGACATATGCTGATCAACATCCCGTATTCAGTTCTTGCCAAGCGCTATCTTCAATGCACAATTTTCAGCCACATTGGGAAAAATAATCAAAATTCATAAAGATATGATATAGGGTAACTTTTCATCCTGATCATTTCTAAAATGTCAATTTTATATGAAATTGGAAAATCATAGCATTTTCAGAAATTTTCACACTTTTCTGATAATGCACAAATTTATTGAAAAATTCATGTGAGTTTTATTATGCACACAGGTTTTCTCACTTTCTAGCTGAGAACTTTAGAGCTGAAATTCGCGCACTGAAAATTGTGTTTGACGAAAACTGAATACGGAATGTTGATCAGCGTTCAAGAACCTATCGAATGACGTATTTCTCATCAAAGATTTTCATATTTTTTTCGAAAACGAAACGCATACCACGAAAAAGTTGAATCTTTTGAACCAATTTTGTTCAAAATGTTCTCAGAATGACCACAACAAACAGAGGAAACACTTTTCGATATCGTTTTTACTATGTGAAAAATTATTCTCAATAAAAAACTTCCATGGTTTGTTCTGATGTCAAAGAACCTTTTACTATCTTAATTTCTTGGGAAAACCCAAAAATTGAACAAGAAAATCAACTTTTTCTGATTCAACATCATTTTTTTCTTATTACAATCTGTGAAGGTTTTCGTCAAGTTGTATGTTTTGTGTGCATTTAGAAAAAAATTTGAACAATTCTTTCTTTTTAAATTTTTTTTTGTGTAAAACAAAATTAGCCTGTATATCGACATATCGAACTTCGCAAAAAATTATTCCTATAAAAAACAATGTTTCCATCTGTTTTTAAACACAAAACTCCAAAACCTATTAGAAAATCCATAAAAAGAACTTACGAGTTCTCTCCGACGGTATACGATACATAACGGATTTCGCTTTGAATGGATTCGCCATTTTTTCGGTAGGTGGATTCTGCTAAAACCATGATTTACAGTTATCATTCATCAATAATGTTCAAGAAAAAAAACTCGGATATTTTTTGGGAGCTTCAGTGAAAAACTGACCCACAAAAACAAGAAAGGACATCAAAAATGTTCCTTATCAAAAGTCATTATGTTGTAAAAATTATATTATTCTTTTATTTTGTGTTCAAAATAACACGGAAATTTTGGAAAAAAAATGAAAAAGTCTACCAAAGAATATATAATAGAGATAAAATAGATATCACATTCGATTTTTTTTTCTTTTTCAAAAAAGAAACAAGATGTATTCAGTTACGGTTGTAAGGTTGTTGGGGTGATAATAAAAAGAATATAAAATTTTGTGTGTGTTTTTAAGTGAGGGAATGTATATAAATGTTACAACTGATCTTTGCTTCGTGTTACGGTAGGATGTTGCGTTCTCTGGAGAATGTTGCATTGTTCGGATTGATAGAAATTGGACTGTAATTGTTCTTTTGATCTTTTCTGGAAAATATTGGGGGTTTTTAGCTGTTGATCTTGATAATCAATTTTCTGCAACAACTGTCAAGCTTTTATCAAGGTTGTCAGCTTTTCGTTACGGTTTGTCAGTTTTTGTCACGTTTTTCTTCTTATTAAACTCCAAAAATTATAAAAAACTGAAAACTGGGAATTTTTCAGGATATGAAGATTTTTCCAACTTCACACTGGACATACATATTTTTTGATTTAAAACCTTACTCTAAAACTGCAAATAATTTCTTTTGTGTGCAAAAAATGTTTTATAAATCGAAAATACATGAAAAATTATTGTACTTTTATTAGTATTATTGACAATAACCATTTATTTCCACTTCTTGTGAACACAAATAATCGCACCATTTGTTGAACGGATGAAACAATGGTCCTCAGAGTTGTTGTATCTAGTTATCCAGCTTCGTTTTTGCAGACATTTGCCGATCTTGTCAAACTGTTGAATTTTGGAACATTTTATTACTACCAGCGAAAAAAAAATTCCCATCTGTAATATTTTTCATATTTATTCACATATAAAAATCAACAAAACCAACCTCAATCATGTCAAGAACTCAGATCATCATCAGTGCATTCGATTTCTCCGTCGCCTTTCAATCTGAAAAGTTTCACGGTTACTGAGAAAAGTGTTCTTTAAAGGAACACCCTAGGATAATATCGATACAGAAACCGACAAAATTTGTTGGGAATTGAAGCCAATTTTTGAATTGACAGTGTTGGCTTCAATTTTTAATAAGCTTTGTCGATTTTTAGCTTAGGGTTTG
>LR550046.1:0-50476 GCA_900536415.3 Caenorhabditis sp. 38 MB-2015
AGATATGTCAACGTCGTCAAACAATCCAAATTCTCGATTTTCTTAATTAAATTCCATCGAAAAGAGATATGTTCAACTTTTGTCAACCACGAATAATCATCGATTTTCTTAAGTCGATGTCTTGTCAAATCAACATACGTGGCATCTGGAGCAATTTCAACATATTCCACTTGTTCGGCTTCAAATGCAACCGTTTCCACTTTTCTTTCTCCATCTCGATCATCAATTGTTGTCACATTCATTATTCTCTTCTTCTTCTTTTTTTTCTTTTTCGATCAATAATAATCTACGTCATCATAATTCCTCTTTTTATAGCAAAAAATAAGGACACGTTGGAACAATGATGTGGATTTGGAACAGAAAAAAACGTGTTCGAATTAAAGAAATGTATTTATTTTATATTTTTCTCTTGATAAAAGTGACAAAATTCAAATAGTGAGTTGGGCTTCTGATTTAGCCGAAACGGGCTACTATGGACCGGTCCGATAGGATAAGATAATATCGGTCTTAAAAGGGGGCTCCGAGAGCACTTTCGGAATAGTACGAAATTGTTACCTAAAAACCTGGTGTTCGAGAAATTTTAGAGCAAAGTTGAAATCGCTGCACTTGGGTTACTGTAGTTTAGTTTT
The DNA here is from genome assembly GCA_900536415.3 of Caenorhabditis sp. 38 MB-2015. Lineage (NCBI taxonomy): Eukaryota > Metazoa > Nematoda > Chromadorea > Rhabditida > Rhabditidae > Caenorhabditis > Caenorhabditis quiockensis. The sequence continues at coordinate 630 of LR550046.1, forward strand.
TGACAAGAACAATTTCAAGAACCAGAATTTATGATGAATTGATCTATGATTGTTCTACACGTAGAATTCGATTCTAATATCAAAATTAGCCAAAATTAATATCAAAATTAGCCAATCAAAATTAGCCTTTTCCTCCCATCCCATCTTTAATGCCACATGTGTATATTCTAATACTTTCCTGATAATATCAATTATTTTATGAGGAGCCCTGAACACTAGAACCTGTTCACCTAAATTCAATCCAAATCTCATTTCAGTGGGCTCAAAAAGCATCTCAAAAAATTCGAAAGAAAAATCAGCGAGCGATTTCCTTCTAAATCTTCCACCACGAGAACCGAATGAAAAAGAGCCGTCGACAATGGACGGATCATTGCCAGGAGATTCAGATAAAGAAGTGAAAAACTCGAAAACACCCGATAAATCAGCTGAAACTGTAACCAAAGATATCAAAAAGAATAAAATGAAGAAATCAGGTGGAAAAGTATGTTGTGTAGTTCTCTCGAAGGACTGTTTTTTGATATTGATTATTTTCAGATTCGAATTATATTATATGTAATTGGTATCATAAATATAATCATATGGATATTTTGGATAATTATACTTTTATCAGGATTATCGATTATAGAAATAGGTCCATTTGAGGATATATATCTATCATTAGGATCATAAGAGCGGACTTTCGATGTGCCCGAGGCGGTTTGAATCTAACTAAAAAAAAAACCAAATATATATTCAATCAATAATCACATCGTCATCAACAATTTCAATCACTGATTAAACTGATAAATCTATGAGAAACAAACACAGATAAACTTGAATGAGACCACCTGAATTGTATTTATTAGGGTCACAACTTCATAGTCCGAAATAGTCCAGAAAGATATCTGAACCAGATTAGTTGTTATTTTAGGTCCGATTCATCAATTGGTATTTGTGTTTGGAGAAGTTTTTGCTCAATTTGATTGGCCTAGAATCAAATCAGGAACCAGTAAATCTCCATCTTGTTCTCAGTCCAGATTGAACAGGTTCAAATTTTGGTTTTTTTCTCATCTCCAATATGCTGAAAAATCATCTTTACTCGATATCAAAGTAAATTTGTGTAGTTCTCTCGGACAACTTTTTGATATCGATTAGTTTCAGATTCGAATAATTTTATACGGAGTGAAAATTAACTATATAAGCTCATTCAACTTGATCTAACTATCCAGAAAATAAAAAAAGAGGGATACTTCAAACAATCTCAATTTCCACTTCAAGAAAAATATCATTCCAGATTTTTTATCACCTGAATTCTGAAAAATCTTCTGAATATTTCGGTGTTTTTTTTCTGTCAGGATACTTCATATTTAGTTGACCAAAATCCAAACGAAGATATGAATAAATAAAAAAACCAACATAAATTATTTTGGTTGTAATTACCGTCTCAGTGAACATTGGTCACAATTGCCGAAAAACATGTTTGTGTAGTCTTTTTGTTATATTTTCTGATAGATTTAAACATTTCTACAGTTCTGGATCATTTTTTAATTAAATGATGAAAAATTAAAACTTTTTCTGAAAATAATTTTTATTGTTTGAATTGACTACAGATTTTGACAAGTTGAACGTATATTTAATTAATATTATGGATATCTTGAATTATTATACTTTTATCTCGAGAAAATATTTTTCATAAAAATCCATCAAAAAAGGTCCAAATTGTTCATGCGCAAACAAGCAATACATTGTGTTTCATTTTTAAAAAGCAACGAAAAACCCATTTTCTCACAAAGATGATCAAAAGTCACTTTAATCTACTAAAAACGTCGTCTCGTCCAGTCTCCCTTTTTCGTAACATATATATCAAATTCCGCCTCGCGTGAAATTCAATATTTGATCGAAATCTGAAGAGAGACAGAAAAAAGTGGCCGCTTTCTCGCTTCAACAAAGCCATTATGAATATTTTACTTCTCGAGTCAGTCAAAATTGTTCACACAAAGTTCAAGAGTTCTTTTTATTTTGTTTTGAGAGTGAGAGAAAAAGGATTTGCATACATACATACTTTGAAATGTGATTATATCCCGGAACATTTTCTAGAAGATTTCTTTTCTTTTTGAACTTTTGAACTGTCTGGTTGGAAACTTGAGAATTTTTAACACGTTTTTTTTCTGGGTTCTGAGCTCTCAATTATAAGCATACTGGATGTTGCTCGACATTTTTTCTGCTCTCTTTTTTAGTCTAACTTTGATATTAGGAGAAGAGGTTAGGTATTGGAGGTAAACTGCAAAATTGCGTGGTGAATTTTTTTTTACGAACAACTGTGAGTGTGTGTTGAAAACAGAGAGAAAGAAAAGAAACAGGAAGTTTCGATAGAGCGAACATGGCCCTTGTTTGGTGCCTCCATAGCGAAATTGTCAGATTTTTTTTTTGCTCATCACAAAGTTAATATACATACTCTAAATGCTGTAATATAAGCGCACCCAATGCGACTGCAAAGAATGAGAATATCTCAGAAACGACAAGAATTATCAAAAAGCGGTCAATTACAAAATTGTAGATCTTGACATGGTCTACAATTTAGTAATTGACTACTTTTTGATAACTCTTGTCGTTTCTGAGATATTCTCATTCTTCGTAGCCAATTGGGGTGCGCTTATATTACAGTATTTACGATACTTTCTTTTCGAAACATAAATTCATCTCGCAATATTCCTTTAACGAACATTGAAATGAAATATTCATATTTTTCTATAGAGTTTTTTGTGCTGATCAACATCCCATTTCTAAATTTTAATGGTCTGCGCGGGAGTCTGAAAACCTAGAAATCAATAATTCATTTTATAGGATATGTTATTATTCTCTTCCAAAACTTTTTGGAATGATAGAAACTAGGTAGATTCCAAATTAAACGAGATGTATTTGAAAATCTTCTAAAGTTCTCATTATTTTTTTTTATGTTTTAAAGTGTTTGGTAATATTTTTTGCATTTTTTCTGTCTCTATTTGTTGTGCTCCTAATGCTTAGAATTCTCTGAGCAAACTTTGAACTCGATTTCGAGCTCTTCACGTGGAGTTACGCAAAAGTAAGAACCCTGATGTTGATCAGCATAAAAAACTCTATCAAATGATATGAAACGAAATAAATTCATGTTTCTATGAAAAGTTTCATAATCATCTCTAAATTATTGTTTTTGAGAAAAAAAAAACAAGAAAGTCTGCTCAGTGGACCATATGCGCTCTATTGAAACTCTCTGTTTCTTTTCTCCCTCTTTGTTTTGAACACACACTCAAAGAAACCATGATATATCCTGAATCGGTTCTTCTGAGTCGGACTGGATTCGGTTTTAATTCTAGTTCCTGAATCAGGTCCAGAAAAGATTTTTGAGAGTCCTTGAACCCAATTCTCTGACCGAGATTTTTCCCGATTCAGAGACCACCGACCTAATTCAAATTAGGAGACCTAGTACATGATATATACTAACTTCAACAATTTTCAAATCTTTTTCAAAACATAACATAACTGTCAAAAACAGCTAATAAAGTCTAGTTGTTCAATTTTTTGTTGTTGTTGAACATTTTTGTTGTTGGCACTTTTACATTTTTTTTTGTCTTTTTTTTCAAAAAGAAACCTGGTCATTGTTCATATGTATTGTCAAGTATTTTTTGAATCACATCACTTTTCCTGTACAAACTATAGTCGAGTTATTTATGAACCTTCTCCCGGAGACACCTAGCAACCTCTAATAACATACTAAAATATTTGAAAGTACTTATAACCCTCCCTCAATGTAAACATGAAATATATCGCATCGTTTCTCTTTTTTTTTCTGTTTCTCTTTTCTTCGCCCAATTATATTTATTTAAATTTTAACAAAAAAAAATTGCCTTCATTTTTTGCTCCTCATCTTCTTTTTTTGTTTCTTCAGAATGGAAAATGCCACAAATATGCAACTATGTCAATTGGTAAATTTTCCTCATTCACGTCCGAATTTTCATTCAGTTTTTTGTAGAACTCATCGATCGCATTCTATATCCCCTATCAAATAGTTTTTGTGGTCAATGTTGTTATTTCAATATGCGCAATTGTTACTGGGATTAATTTCATTAGGACCTATATTTGGGGATCGACTTTTCATCGAAATTTCAAGCTATTGTTATGTATGTATTTTTCGGCAGCCATTTTGCATTCGGTATTATTCTGTGTGGCGTTTGTAAGTTTTGAAGGGGTGCTATTGGGTTCTAGAGATCTGTAATATAAGTCAGATTTCATAAAGTCCATGGTATAGTTATTGCTCAAAGGTAAGTTATGTGCTCCAGTTTTTGAAGTACCATATGTGAGAAAATGAACATTTGGACATTTTTTATTGAAAATTTTCATTTTTTTTTTTGAAAAAATAACTTTTTTCCTGTAGAGAAAACATACTTTTGTCCTACTGAAAAATTTTCCAGCTGAATTTTTCATAAAAATATATCCATGATTGTTTTTTCTGAAACTACAATAAAATTTCAAAACTCGTAGAGGGTTTCAAAGTTGATGAAACCACTTAAAATTATTTTATTTTTCCATATGTTGACCCACAGAAACTGGAGCACATTGTTAGTACTTTTGTATATAGCTCTGCGAAATATGAGCTCAAACAGATTATTTTGAGCAGAGCTATGACGGATTACCCAATTGTGAACCAACTTTTGCATACCTATCCAATTTCAAATTATTATCCAAATTTCCAATTTTTTTTTGATTCGATCATCTCCCAATTCCAAATATTCCAATTCTTTCAATTCATCCAATCCTTCAATTTTTTCCAATTTATTATGAACAAAATACAATGTCTTTAATTTTGTCAATTTTTCTAAATTCTCGATTTTCGAAATTCTGTTGAATGACAAATCAAGGGTTTCCAAATTGACAAAAACATCCAAATTTTTTTCGAGTTCAACCCCACATGTCCAGGACCCTCTGGAGTACTATTAAGCTTATAACTTCCAGATTCTGATCAGTATTCGCCTCTACGACTACAAATCTCCATGCGACATTCATCTCGACCCCGAATCCTATCGAATCGTCCATTTTATGATTGCCTGTTGTGTTTATAGTATAATGTTTATCCAGTCTTTCATGGTTGTTGAACGGGTCTTCGCCACTGTCAAAGTCACCACCTACGAGTTTCATCACAAGTCTTGTTTCTATTATTTTTTCTACGCCTTTTTTGTGAGTTTTATCATGAGTTTTATTGGAAATCAACATGAAAAAATATAAATTTCAGTGTATAATAGTGCCGACCTCTATGATATTTTGGGCATATGATGGGGCCGATTACACATATCCGGTGATCAATGCGATTAGTCCGCCAAGAGGTTCTGATGGCAGATTGAATGTGATATATATTGTTGGATTCTTCACTTCGATTATTGCTTTGGTTGTGTTGAAGATACTGAAAAGAGTAAACAGGAAACAAGAGTCAAGGTGAGAAATTTTTGGCTTTGAAATACTTCTGATTTTCCCACTAGTTTGTTCATAATTCATAAAAATGCTGTGTTTGTGTATGGAGCAGACAAAGTTGTTTTTTTGATTTTCTGATTTTAAACTGAACTTTTTCAGATTTCCATGAACAAGTTTTTCGGGGGGTAATCAATCCCAAAAAAATTTTAGGTTCGCATAATGAAGATAATGTCAGGATAATGAAGAGGGCACTTTTCACCGACTGATTTTTGGCTGATAGGCAAAGTGTAATTACAGTAATACCCTGGCAGTTATTTTTAAATTTCGAATAATTATTTACAAAAATACAAATTCTTAGATATCCTAAAACATCTGAACAGTCCTGAAATTGAAAAAAAAAATTCAAAAATCTCAGCTCAACCCTGGAATTCAATTGAGGACTTTAGGAGTTATAGGTTAATTGTTACATTTTCGCACACATAAAGTTCAACTCTGAAATTGATAGTGTTAAATGAATTGGAACGGATTCAATGAGATCAAACTTAAGACAAATAGTCAATTGGAAAAATACATTTCTCTATTGCAAAATTTCAAAATGAAACAAAAGTTTGTTTGCTCCATTGAGTAGAGGGTGATCATCATTAAAAAAAAATATTTGTAACTGTCTACGTGTCTTTAATGTCTTTTCCGGATTCTTCCAACAAACCTCACACATTCTTTCCAGAATCGAGTTCTCCTTATCCGGAAGATATCAAGCTCTCGAAAACATCTACACCACCAAATTCACCACTACAATCCTGGTGAATAACATGATCCTTGCCGCCATCTACACCCTAGCCACGTTCACCCTTCGAAATCTCGATTTTGCCAAATTTTCCGATCCACTCTATTCAACAGTCAAAGGAATGTTCTATGTGAGTTCATAAATTTTCAGAAAATTATTTTAAAAATGTTTTTCAGTTGAACCCATTTTTCGCGTTTTCTTTACCACTTGTAGCGAGTTGGCAGTTATCCAAGATAAAACGAGAGCGATTGGAGAAGTCTGAAAAAATCATGGCGTTGAAAACCAAAGGAAGAGAAGGTTCCGATGCCTATAACCAGTTACTAAATGATCAATGGACCAAGCATTTTACAAAATGTTGAGCGTGACCTTATAATTTTTGTTTTTTGTTTTCTCTATGGAAATTAATTCACCATTGTACATAAATATTTTCTATCTACTAGACTAGATAATGGCTGAAAGTGAGTTTGTATTAAAGGGACATGGTTGATGTACTTGTTCCTTTAAAGGGCGACTATGGTATTGAATAAATGTGTAAGGTTGCTTCTTTCGTGTGTGAACAAATTCAAATTCCCTCCACTCTGATGATTGTTCGTAACACCCTGAATAGAACGCGCAATTGCACACAAAACACCGAATCTTACGACAGCTAGAAGTATTTTTGTTGCGTTTAGAGAAAGATGTTCACATTGCTCGTCATATTTGATGTGTGCACAATTTTTGAAAAAAGATACAGGGATCCCAAAAATTCGAATTTTCTCCATTATTGTCCGCAACACATTAAATAGTACGCGCAATTGCACACAAAACACCGGACCTTACGACAGCTAAAAGTGTTTTTTTTCCTTTCATTGAAATGGGGGATTTTTTCTAGCTGTTATTTATTACTTCGTTTTTCGAAAACCAAAAAAAACCAAATAAAATTTAATTTTTCTCCTAGAGAAATACAAAACCAGCTATTCAGTGGAGCACACTTTCTCGTCTTTTTTGAATCAAACAAAACCATAGTCGCGCTTTAATTGAATTGTAGACGTTAATTACGAAAATTTGGCAACAGTTGCGGCAAGCGCTAAAAAAGAAGGTGAAGAAGTTGCGAACGTGATCGGCGATGTTATTGGAAGATGGTGTGGGTTGAAGAATATTATCAAGGATTATATCGCATTCATCTTGGAACTAAAGGATCATACCATCGAGTCAATTACAACACTCCAATCAACGATTGAGAAAACGAAAAATGATGCGGAGACATTTGTTGAAACCATGCTTGAACATCGCCCCATCACAACCTCCAATGGTCTTCATTTATCCGAATTGTTTATTATGTCGTGCATTTTTATCACTGTTTCATGGGTTGGCACTTTGATTGGATGTTATTTTGCGGGCGCCGTCTTATCGGTATTCCTCCTTGATTTTGGAGCAGTTCTGATGGCCGTGTTCGTCATTCCTGGCTTCGCTTGTCATTTGTTCAATGGAAGTCTCTCGCTTATCAAAAAGCAGTTCCTGGCTGCCACATTTGTGTTTGAACAAGGAATTATGTATGGGTATATCAATCAAAATCATTATCTTGATTCGCCATACTTGTTCCTAACACAAGCGGTAAGTAGACGATTCAGACTTTTTGAAAAAAAAGGTATATGATTTTGGGAATTTGGGGAATCTGATTCAGATGGTATTTGTAGTTTGTGCTCATTTGAAGTACAAAAATGAATGCCAGGCTACTGTCGTTCGGCTTTTCTTTAAGTAATATGCGCTCTATTGATAACCTGCAATTTTCTTGATCTAAGAACTCATAGAACATTGATTATTAGTATACTAGAGGATCATCTTCTTAAAAAGAAAAATAGGATTTTTCAAAATTCTTTTATCGAAATCAACCGGGTTCCCAAAATAAAATAGCTTGGAAAAATCTAAATTCAAACTCCCTCCACTGACTGCACACATTACACCTAATAGTACGCGCAATTGCACACACAAGACACCAAACATCACGACAGTTAGAACTTGAATAAGTTTTTGCTCTGAAAATGAAATTTACGTTTATTTTCAATATAGAATTCGAATTCTACGTGTAAAACTCTATGTTGTATGGTTTCATCATTCCGGGAAGCTTGTTTTCAAGTGGGAAAACTGAAACTACAGTAACCCGAAGGAAGCGATTTGTGAACGACTAATATCACCTGTTTTTGTCTGCGAGCTACTGTAGTTTGATATCTTTCACTTGGGTGCATTGTAGTTTGATTCTCTTAAATAAATACATAAATTTTGATTTTATGATGATGTGCATTCAAAAAGAAATATGCGCAGAAAACAACCAAAAATCTATGATAAAAAGGAGTTTCTCATTCATTTCATCTTTCAGGTTGCCTCATTTGCGTTCCCACTCGCATTGGCTCACACTGCTCAAAGACCAAAAGTCCTCGGCGCGGTTATCGGTTCGACAGTTCTCGCTCAATTTGTTGCTGGTATCTTCCTGGGTCATTTATCATTTGGTTTCATTTTCCTCACCCTTCTCTACACTGCCCTTGCTGTTGCTTTGATTCAGTTCACTCTTGGATATCGTCAACGAATCGACTTTGATGATGTCTTCTTCACAATGCATTATTGTTTCATTTTGGCCACGTTCAAGTCGATTGGTTTGGCCATGTTTGGATTGACAGCTGATCAATATAATAGCCAGCATCAGAAATAAACATTTTGAGTTGAAGATGGATTTTTTAAAAACTTTTTTTTGTTTATTTTCATCGAGGTTGCACACAAACACACAACTTGATGTAACTGCATTATAGTTAAAAATGTGCTTCAATTTTTTTTCCTTAAAACTGGTAACCAGGAGAGGTCCATAATAGTGTAAGGAAAAAAAAGCAGATTGATCATAATCATCAGTTGAAGTCCGTTCAACTCTGAAATGTTTTATATTCAAGGTCTCTGGAAAGTATAAAGGTCACAAAATGAAAAAAAAAAGATACAAAATCTGTCGTTTATAAATAAGCTTCTAAAAGATAGTTAACCATTTGTGCTGGAGTCCAGTTTGGTCCCTTAATTTTGTAATTTTTTTGTCACTATTTTATTTTACCGTTTCATTCTGACAATATTTTACTTTGACCATATTTTTCATTGGTTTAGTCATGCTTGTGTTGAATGTCAAAAAAAATTTAAAAATAAATCAACAGGACAAATTTACTGGTTCTGAGCATCTTATTTCACAAAATTTTTGAAAACTTGTTTCAAAATATAGCTCATGGGAAGATCGACAAAGTTTTGTAATATCCAAATAATTATTTCAAACTGTCCAAATGTAATACATCACTCGCTCGCAATTAAAATTTTTTTTATTTAAATTAACAATTTTATCTAGAGAACTTGGTTCATTATTATGACTATTATGGTAGTAGGAATTATCAGTAAACAATTTAGCTTTGAGCTAGAAGAAGGGGGGTTATATTTCAAATTAGTGATTGCATCATAGTTGAAAATTTGCTCCATTTTATTCCAGAATTGATAGTCGGAATGGAAAAGATCTGAAAATCATTGAAATGTTTTAATTGAACACGGAAATTGAGAACTTACCATATTCAATTGTTAGATTGGGTGCAATTTTGACATGTTTCAAATTATTGTCTGTTACTGGCCAAGTGAAATTGGCAGAAGAAGGATTGCCGGTGTAAATGAATTGAACTATCGCCTCGACTATGAAGTTTTGGACAATTTTATCGGTTTCATCCAATTCAAACACGACATCTTCATAACTGCCCCAAACGAATGGGAATTCATTGCAATGATAGCTGGCTTTGACTGGGAAATCGGCAGCAAACTCGTTTTGACTAAAATGCTCGAAATGGTAGACGAAGATGTTGCTGGAGAACTCGAGTTTTTGGTAGATTTCTTTGAGAACTGCAATGTCAAACATGGAATTGGATTGGATCTGAAAAATAGAAAACTGGTTGTCGAACCGATTAGAAAAAAGAAAGATTTGAGACAAATATTCTGACAGAGCCTGAATCGGACCCGAACCAGAACAGAATTTTTGAAACGGACATGTTCCTTTTGAATCGATTTCACGTTTTACAAAAATCAAGAAACAAGGCGAAGGGGTCAACTGTTATAATCACAAACTTATTTCTGTTAAAGGTTGTCTGGTTTTCGAAAAAAGAAATATCCATTTTTCAAAGTCGCTCAGATGATGTAAATTTTGCGCGTCTTTTTATTGAATTTTTTAGAGGAGAAAATTATTTTTCCAATTGGCTAAAAACGGTCGATTTCTCATGGTATATTTAAAAACTTGTGAGAGTACCAAAAAATTTCTGGACAACAAAAAAGATGACCGAATGTACGTTTTATCTGAACACGCTTATTCAATTTATTTACCAAGATCCGATGTTTCATAAACCTTCGATCCAGTTTTCAAAGTTGACCCTAATTAACCTTCGACTTTTTCCACATATAATAAGCATAATCATTATCCGAAGTTTTTCCAGGTGGAATAAAATACTCGACCAACTCAGCCAACGCATTCATCGACTCAATACCATAACTCATAGCAAATGAAGAGTTCAAATACTCAATCACAGTGTCTCGTCCAACTTCCTTGAATTCAGAAGGATCAGAATCAAGATACGCTGAAATTATTAAAAATATTTTTGTCAGGTTCTAAATAGTTGCTCACTGAAGTAAAGAGATTCCAGAGTTTGCAAACCGATGAGAAGAGTTTGGTCTTTTGTATGATTTGCAAGGAATACTGGATTGGTAGGCATTAGGTCATCACCAAATTCAGGCCAAAGGTGTCGACCAATTTGAGCGGTATACAACTCGTCTAGTGATTTATTTTGTATACATTGAAATATATTTGTTAAATTGCAGTTTAGGTCTTGAATTATACTGAAATACATCAAAATTAACATTTAAACCAGGCTGAACCCAACTCACTTCACAGCATAGTTATAATTATTCCTGCCCTCTGCTCCTAAAGTATAAGCCGATCCACTCAATTCAATATACTTTGAGAAGAATTTCGAAGAAATCGGTGAATGTGTATGTATACTAACTGACATTGATCCAGCACTATGACCCCATAATGTCATGTTATTCGGATCACCTCCAAATGAATCAATGGTTTGGTTGATAAATTGGAAAGCTGTGTATTGATCCCATACTCCGATGTTACATGGTAACACAGTTGAATTACATCGCAAGGAGAGGAAGCCTAAGGCTCCTACTCTATATTGAAATGTGACGACGACGATGCCTCGTTGAACGAAGCGAGTCATAAATCCGTTGGCCATTGGCTCAGGGATTCCTCCTTCTTCAAAGCCACCCCCATAAATGAACACAGCAACTGGCAACTTTGCACTATTTTTCTGGAAAAAAAACTAGAGTTTTTTCTGGTCAAGTCATCTACAAATAACTGTAAATAGGCTATTGTGAACTTGAATTCTCAAACTTTTTTTTGATCTGTTAAAAACGATGGTTCTAGTTAGGTCTTAGTTTTTGAAACAAGCTTGGGCATCCAAACAAAATCTCTTAACAATGTGAAATAAAAAGCGTTTTACGAGAATGAATACGTTTTTTTTCAAAATTGCTCAGACAACGAGTTTGCCGCATTTTTTTCGTGTTTGCACACAAATCACACAACTTGACGGAAAAGTTCATAAATCGTTGTCCAAACGAATTGTTTTTTCACAATGGAGCAAAAAAGCTTTTTTGTTCGATTTTGAATTTTTTAGTGGGGAGAATTGATTAGGTATCTTTAAATAATAATGATGGGTAAAATATAAATAATTGGTTCAGGTGATTTTCTCGTAAAAAACGGTTTTAGTTTGACTTCTGATTATGAGTCAAAACTAATTATCCCTTCCGGAAAAACATAAAAAATCACATTTTTCAGTTTACATCCACTTATCTCTGTGTAAACTAGAATTTAGACTTGAAAATGATAAATTGAAAAGTTCAATTCTTTTGCCTCATTCGGAAGAACTAAAAGTACTTCTAAGGTTGTGTTCGATCTGTATGGACATTTTTTGCTGAGCTATAGCTTTCATTATGTACCCAAAAACTAGAGCCTTTCTGAAAACCTCAGGCTCTATAAATTAGCTTACAAGTTGAATGAACTAGACCATTTTTCATGAAAAAAAAAACTATATTATTCTCATTTCCGTTGTGTCGATTCAATTTGAGATAACTAAGACAATTGCTATCCAAAATTTATATTTTTTTCATCTTCATTAAAAAAAGCTTCAGGTCAAACTATGAGCCATATTTTAAACTTTAATACACGTTCTATTGACAATAGTTTTTTTTTCACTTAGGACGTACATAAATAAATGAGATTGTCAATGTCAAAATCGGTTCCTAAGAGTCTAATTACCCCAAGAAACATGTTTCAGAAAATTTTAAGAAAAGTAAACCAAAACTACAGTAACCTATTGATTATAGAGTATAGATTTTGAACTGTACTGTGTATTTTCTGTAGATACATCCCAAAAAAATATAATAATTACTAACGTCTCTGTCCGATGGTGTGAATATATTCATAAGCAGACAGTCTTCGCTGAAATTCTCCGGATTTTGAGGTCGTTTAGCTGTTATACATCGTGGACCATAGGCTGTCGCATTCATCACTCCTGGCCATGATTTGATAACTTTTGATTTGACAAGACGTTCGGCTTTGTCAGCATATCTCAAGCCTTGAAATGAATCGACATTGTCGAACTGTTTCACTCCTCGAATCCACCCAAATTTCGATTGTAAAAGTACATTATCTTGGTAGGAACATGTGATGATCATAAAAAGAAATAGGAACATTCTGAAAATGATGGAACGAGTTCGAGTTTGACCGTTTTTATATCGATTAAACTATAGTGTTAAACAAAAAAAAAACATTTGCATGTATAATTTGATGTTTTGGACTTAAGTGGGATTAAAGTTCGGAAGAGAAAGATCTAGACGAAGATGAGAAATTCGAGAACTGTTGAACTCAATTTTTAAACTGATAAGTGTATTTTATTTGAAATTTAACACTTTTTTCTTGAATCATCATTGAGCATTAATGTAACTCTATAAAGATAAGAATGAGCGATGAAACTATAAGCATTTTTTTTATTAATTTGACATCAGTTCCAAAACTATGTAGAGGATCAACAAGGGAAGTTTCAAGATCTCTTCAAAAAACGAGAGGTACTGTAGTGCGTGTTTTGTGTGCCAGAACATTTTAACTGACGCGCAAATATTTCATTTTATTTCTTTTTTTTTCAAAAACTTTTTTCTCGAAAATTTGTACACAAAAATTTTGTTGGTGAGTTTCTTTGAAATATAAACCATTAAAGTGAGTTTTGTGGTATGAAAAATGTTCATATATAAACATTCCGGTTTTTCCATGCCGAATATCGAAAAAACGCGCATAATTAAAAAATTATCTAGTGTGTTTTGAACTCAGATGTTATCAATATTTTATCATTAAAAATTGTGGTAAATTTGTGTTTCAAGTTTCCGGATATAATGATATCAAAAGATTATCAATAAAAAAAAGTCACGATAGGTTTTTTCATTTTTTAATGAGACAGAAAAAACACGAAACAATGTCTAGACGATTTTTTTTGAAAAAAATTATTATAGCACGATACTATTCTTGCTTTTTTATAGTTCAAAAAAAAGAAGAAAAAAAACTGAAAACCCGAATAGAATATTAAAACAAGTTAAATCCAACTAGTTTTCAACCATCAAAAATAAACAAAGAAATAAAATTGTCCAATATCAGCGTGTTGGTAGAGTGACAATTAATGTGTACATGATAAGAAGCTCGTTGAAAGTGTTCCTGAAAAAAAGGGGTTTCATTACAAAAGTTGAAAAAAAGTTCCCTTTTCTTTTCGAGAAAAAATTCTTAGTTTCAAATTGGTTCAGTTATTATAATAATAATTCATGTGTATGTATGTGCTGATTAATATATTCTTTCTCTGCGTCTCCATAATTTCACACAATGTTTATATAATTCAAACTTTCAATAATTGGATTCGTAAAAGTTTTCATTTTGTGCAAGAGTTTGAAGGTTTTTTGATCATCATTAAAAATTGGCTCGATTTTTTTGTTTTAGAAAAACTTCCAATTATATAGAGGATGCAGTAATTTTCTATTTTTAAATCCTGATTTTTTCATCACAACCCAGAAATTCAAAACTCATAACGACAATAATAAGGCTAAAAACCTTCGTCCTCGTTGTTTTCCCTTCAACACATGATTAAATCATTCTGGGAAAGTGCAATTTTTTTCCATTATTATTTCTTTTTCTCCTGAAAATTCTCTTTCTGAAATGTTTTTGTTGAGAAAGATGAATAAACAAATAAATAGAATTTAATCTAAACATTCATTTCCGTGCTCATCAAAGCCTTTTTTCGAAATGAAATGAAATGCGAAAGCAACCCCACAATTTTGAAATCAGAAATGTCACCTCCAATTTTTCTCTTTGATTTTTCACTTTTTCTCGAACTTTAATTTTTTTTGTTGATAAACTTTTTTACTTTCAAGTTGAACACAACAGATTCTCATTCATTTATTGCGAAAAAATTCTCAAACATGTGGACAATAAATCAAAAATAAAACAGACACAAAAAATCAGGGGTTGGAATTTATTGCTGCGATTTTTTTTTGCTGTGTACTTTTGTGTTCCTAAATGTCGCATTGTTCACTTTTGGCAAGCTTGCCACGCCTTTTCGAATTTATTGAATTGAGGTTTCATTCAAGCTAGCTTTATTCCATGTTTCATTTCAATCAGCTACTGTTTTTTTTCCCCAGTTCATTTTTACAGTCACAAATTAAAATTTAATTCGCGATAATTATTCCCAGCAAGAGCAAAATTCAGAGTATCGGAGTTCTTTTCTGAAACTTAAAAATCAAGATATCAGCAGTTAAACTAGATTTTTCGATCTGTAATATTTCTAGTTTATTATTTTTTTTTTCAAAAAACGAAGCAATATTTTTTGAATATGATTGACCCTGGTGGTCTTTTTTTCTGAAATTTCTGCATTATTCGATGAAATTCGCTATAAAAAAGGAAGTTCAGCCATTTTTCTATTCTGAACACGAGATTTTGTGCAATCAATGTTTCTTTTTTTAGGTCGTTATACAATTTTTTGAGAGTTTCTCAATTTTCCTCGTTTTTCTTTTTTTTTTCGTTTTTTTGTTTTCTTTTGTTTTTGTGCAGTCAAAAAGAACCAATTTTCGGATGCATTTTAAATCGACCGAATTCGTTTTATTATTTTTGTGTGTGTGTGCTTTTTTTTCGCCTTTTCAAACTTTTATCCCCCGTCCGGATTGGATTCTGTCTTCGCTATCCATATGTATACTTATTGTCCAAATATATGTTATTTTACAAATCCTTTTGGATTATACATAATCTAATCTGGTATATACATTTTTGTGAATTTCAGCAGTTTATTTTAGCTGTAAGGCAATAATTGAGAAAAGATTAGAGGTTTCACATCTATATCTACATACATTGTCGAAATTGAATCATTTTATTATTCAGAAGCGCGCGGCTGAAAAAAAAAGATTGGATTAGCTAATGAAATTTTTCCTTCTTTCGGGATTATTTGCTTTTGCGAATGAATGACACACCGAAATTGTTTTTTTTTTAATTTTCGGCAAGATCGTTAGAATTTCCCTATTTTTCTTTAAAATTTTGAAAACTTGCTTTTCGAATTATCGAAAATGTGTTCTGAATCAGCACCAGAACGTTCCAAAAATCTAAGAACTTGTTTTAAGGACTAAATGGAACCAGAACCAAAACACAGGGAATTTCGTCAATTTTTCCCAAATAAAAAAAATATTTTGTAAAGTCTGTTGAAAATATTTATTTTGCCCTTAAAGTTTCAAATTCATGATTCACAGATGCACGATACTTTTTTTGCTAAGCTTACCTCACTAATTTCCTCTGAAAATCTGCTTTCTATAAACATTAGGAACGAAATTACACTTTGTAAACCCTCTCATTTTCTCCTTCTCGTGCCATTCCATACTCGAAAATTGGGCAGATTTCCTTTCGAAAGATTATCCTTTTATTAATATATATTCTCCTAAAAGTCGATAGGAGATTTGTGTTGTTTTCTACCTGCGCACCCGTCACACGCACCTGCTCCATTACCCCTAATCTCCGAAACTAGACAGTTTTAATGAAAAACCTCCTGAGAATTGGGCTAAGAGTACTCTTCGTTTCAGTTCACATTATTTTCGGAACACCTTCTAAGCCTGGTTGAAAAAAGTTTCAGAAGCGACTTATTGTTAGTTTTGTTTTTCACATTATTTTTTTTCGTAATATACTTATTAACTTAATTAGGGTATGTAGTTGTCATCATCAGAATATTTCCTTTTTCTTCTTTTTCTTCGATAGAGGATGTATATATTTTTCGATATTATTTTCGTTTTGTACAAGACATTTTTTTAAATCTCATTATTTGTACTTTCCGACTATGAATTCTGAGATATTCTACATTCGATAGAATATTCTTCATCTAGAAATTTTTCTCTTATTAAATGAGAAAAATAGGGTGACGTGTCAGCTTTTTTGTTCAATTCACAAGATTTAATCATTTACTTAGCCAAGTCATGCAAAGTTTTGCGTTTTGATAATAATCAGTGATTGATTTTATATTTTTTCGAAAAAAATTCGATTTTTAGAAACCTAGTTCTTTTTTATTTTAAAAATTTCAAAAAAAAAAGAAAGAAAAAAGCCCTTAGTCGACTGAAAAGCCCTATATGTATTGTTGTATATTTTTAAAATAGGCCGATTTTCTAAGAAATTTCCAATTGAGCTGAACTTTGTAGAATACTCAATTTTTGCTTTGTTGTTCAACTTTTAGTCGAAAAGTTTCTTTCTTTATTCATTTTCACTTCCAATGACTACCAGGATTTTTTTCTTGAAAATGTCTAGATTGTTATCATATGTTTCAAGGTTCTCAATTTTTACACTTCAAACTTTGATTTTTATTACAAAATTAATTTTTTTGAAGATATTTGCCAATGCCTAATTATCGAAGAAAATGTAAAAGTATATCGAATGTTTTCAACTTCAAACCTCAATTTTCCCCCTCTAGCGCACATATTCGTTAGTCTGAAAATAATAAGCAATTTAAGTCACTCATCTTCTTCTCTTCTATTTCTTCTCCTTCTTCATTCAAATTATTCACACTTTTTCCATTTTTTTCTTCTCTTTTTTCCTTCATTTATTTTTCCTCTTTTCCACTAATATGGGAGCCTTCTATTTTTTTTCCCTGGGATTATAATTGGAAATAGCACAGTTTCGAAAGAATACAAAAGTTTTATGGATTAATTAGCTTTTTTTCCGAAAAAAAATAATAAGCTGAAAAAAGAAGGGGTGAAGGAAAAAAAAAGTAATTTCGCTTATTAAAATTTTTGCGTTATTAGTGACAGGAAGTTTTCGCAAAAGTAGAAGTAATACTACTTTTTTCCTCGAAAGGAAGAAGAAACAAATAAATGGTTCTCTGATTCATTTATGCTGGGAACCTTGAATAAGTAAGAAGGACGTGAGAAATAGGGTATTGTTTTTGGGTGTTTTGTTTGCTCGCCACAATAAAATTAGAACAAAAAGTAGTTCGCTATAAATGATTTACGTCATGATAATTTGCAATTGTCTCCTAATTTTGTTGAGATTTTTTGGAAGAACATGCGAGCGGTATCAAAAAAGGAAGCTTAGTTCAAGGATAATCCGCAAAAGCAACAAATACTTTATTATAAGTCATAAAAGAGCTCAGGAAAAAAATTGAGAATTGAAATTTCGTCGATTTTGCAAGATATATTCCGCCTGAAAATGGTTCAATCAACTTAAAATTTTGTCTGAATTCTCTTCACTTTTCGTTCAGCATTCAAAAAATGGACAACTTTTAGCTCACTTTTTCAATTAAAATTTGCATTCAAATCGAGTTCAGAACACGGGTTTTTAATCATACATTCTGAAAAGTTTTCTGCGAAAAATTGTCCATTTAATGATACTGACCAATATAATTCTTTGAATAATCAAAGAATGACATTCAATGTACTCTTTCATTTTTATCATCTGTGGATTAAAAGCTGACTCGTTCATTGCAATTGGTGAAAAAATTAGTGAATAGAACTGATTTTTGTGAATACAACTAGTTTATTTTGATAGTGTGGAGATGACGTGTTTTTTTAAAAACCAATATTCTGAATCAGCGGATGTTGAAAGCTATCAACTTACTGTACAAAGTTTAATAAAACCTCGTGGAAATTTTGCAACATTATTTCACGCCTCGTGTAAGAACTCGATGGTTTATTTATTTATTTTTATTTATTTATGTATGTATGTCAACTTGTTCATTTTATTTTGAAAAATTGTGCACATTCTCTTTTTTTTTTTTTAAAAAGAGCATTTCCTGTGAGAAAAATGCTCTCGAGCCCGCTGCCATTTCTCTGCGTCTCTCCGGCGAAATACGTCATTTTGTATGCTTCTAAAAAAGGAGGAAAAAGTTGAACGACGTTCAACAAGTATTCTTCTACTTCTTCGTTTTTTTTTCTTTGCTTTTTCTTGTTGTTGTTGTTTTTGCTCTATTTTCAGAATAGTTTAGTTCTGAAAATAAATATTGTAATATCCTTTTTTGTCGCTTGATGACGGAAAGAAATTTTTAATTTATTTTTCTATCGATTTTCTTTTTTTGTGGCAAATGCGCATGAGAACTTTACACAGTCTTTTTTTCAGAAAAAATGTTCCACAATAATTTCTGACTTTTTATCAGTTGAACTTTCAATCAAAAAACCTCTGAAATTCTTGAAACGTGTAATTTGCAGCCCTCTAATTTTCATTTTTGCTGAATATTCGAGTTCCAAAAACCTATTTCTTGTTTTCTTTTCGAAGCCCTTCTAATCTGTTGAAACAGCCGATTAGCCGAGCTGAAATTTTCACCTGCTCTCCCATTTTTCATCAAAATCTATTTTTTTTCACATAATTGTTGAATAATGCCTTTCCAAACTATTCGAATGACTTCCTTCTTGTCTCTTTTTTTCTTATCACCAAAAAAAAATTTTTTTCGTCGATTATTTACCCTTTCAGATTTATTTCGCCAGCCAGAAAATTTGGGGAGAAAAAACTACATTTTTTTAAGCCAATCGAATTACTTTATTCGATCATAAAAGTGGGTAATTCAATTTCCGAATCACTATAAACATAGAATTGGGCTTGTAATTATTATGCTGGACACGGCCAGCAGCTGAAATTACATATATTTTTTATTTTTATTAACTTCGTTTTGTCGCGCACCGATTTTCTCCTAATTTCGTTTTTTTTTCTTCGCTCGGCGAATGCTTTTTCGGAATGTGTTCTTGAGAAAATCAAGAAAATGGATATACTTTTCGAGAATTTGTTATCCTAAAAGTGTAAAAATAGCGTAAACAAAAAATATATCTGTTTTTCAGCATGAACTTCAGAAACGAAAAAAAATCTAATTGAAGTTTTCAGTTCCAGATACCTGGTATCAATTTATTGTTATCTTTAATAAAAAACTTCCGTCCGAAAACAATCTCTCAAAATCATCTGTTTCGAAAATAAATCACCTTTTTCATTTCTGTTATCACCGAAAAATGACTCAACATCCTGATTTTTATTTAAAAAATTGTTTGAGTTTCAGAAAACTTGCAAAATTATATGATTCCCAACTTCCGCATTTTTCTTTTTCAAGTGGGATTAATAACTACTTTTCAATGCTTTCTTATTATTTTCTTCGAAAAAAGTTCATAATCATCACAATATTATTATGTATATATATTTAGTGCTCGTTATAATCCATTCTCATCCGTTTTGATACTACTATTTTTCCTTCATTTTATGGTTATTCATTTTTTTTTCTTTCTTTCCAGAATTCTCGTTCTCACCAAACTGGAGTCGAACACCTATCGCACATCAAATTATGAAATCACATATACGTCAACGATTTCGAGAAACACACCGTCAGCCTCAACGACGAGTTTTGGGAGCATGCTGACGCCGTTGAGGGGATTGGGGTTGTGAGTTAGACACTATCAACAAAAAAAACTATGCAAATTTCAGTATATTTTTATGACGTAAAACAAATATCCTAAAATTACGAAATATTGAGGTGATATTGAATATTGAAAGTAATTGCTAACTCATGCATTCACTAGGGAAAAGAATTTTTTGTTGATCAATTGAAATATTCTCATTTCTAGTGTGAGTTAGTCTAAAACATCTTTCTGGAATGTTCATGTAGTCAAAGAAAGTTTACAAGAATTTTTAATAAACTTATATAAAAATATTGGGTCAAGAGCTTTCGTCATCGCCAGTAAAATCTTTATGAATTAACACCAAAAGTGGTCAGAGCCCCCATCAAATTTTCTATTTTTGCACATTTGACCAAGTAAAATCTTCTTCTGATAGGAAAAAGTGACACTAAGGCGATTTTTGATGCATGAAAATAAATTTCTATGTAGCAACATGTAAAAAAATATAGAAGTCGCCAAGTTTAATAGGGATAGGAACCTATTAAGCCAACCTCAATATATAAACTATTGATAATTCCATTTTTTGGCTTGAAGGAGGTTTTCGGCATATTTTTCAATCAGAACTTAGTCTTATGAGTTAAAAACCTCCAATGAGTGAAAAATTGTGATTTAAAAATTATTCTGCTCTGAAATTTGAAATCACAGTGGTAGGGATTGAATTTTGAATAATACCAGAATCTCTGAACGATTGAGTCAAAAAAAAGTCAATGCTCAAATCAAAAGGAAAGCAAGTCTCTTTTTGAGCAAAGCTTGTTTGCTTCATTGAAAAAGAACAGTTCGTTTAGATGACCGTTTTAGGAATGTTTACGTCAAGTTGTGTGTTTGTCTGCAAACACAACAAAAATGCGGCAATTTACGGCGTCTGAGCGGTTTTAAAAAAGGATATTCTTTTTTTTCTCCTCGGTGAATCACAAAATTTTCGAAATTGTGTTTCAAATGTTGAAAACTCATGGGAAGATAAATAAAAATGTTGTTAGAAGTAAAAAATGATTTTCGATTCTCTAGGTGTCTATACTTTCATTAGCTTGAACTTTTTTAAAATCATAGTTAATACCCCTGAGAAAATCTGGATAAGAAAGTTCAATATGGCTTCAGAAAGATTTTACGTTTTACGATTTATATATTTCTGATTCTATAAGTGTATGTTTTTTTTCAGCAGCGGGATGGCGGCGACACTGGCTCCACTTCGACAAGCTTCCGAATCAGAAGGTGATGAGTACGAAGATGAAGATCAAGACGATGACGAAGAAGATGAGAATAATCAGAAGGATTATCTATCAACTGATGTCAAGTAAGTTTTTTAGGGGTGGAGATTGTAACAAGAAAGCATGATGATATTATATATCTCATTTGCGTAGCTAGTTTTTGGCTCGGAGTGCTCTTTAATTTTCAAGAAAGTTGCAACATCTAAGATTTGGCTAATTTTCTATACGAACATCTGTTCATGTAGATTTGCACAAAATAGCTTTCACCTGCTCTCAAAACAGTTCTTCGATGAGAATTAAAATTCACCTGAAAGTTTTCACTTCAAATCTTTTTCACATGATGAATTAATTTCCATCTTTTTTTTCAATTCCACATCTCTTTATCAGCTCCAAATTTTGCCTGTATTCATTCGATTCTGTTATTGTTATTATTTACATTATTTGAAAAATGATAATATTCGTGTGAAAACTCGATTGTTTTTCTCGATCTTCTCTTTCCGTTTTTGCAATGTAAATATCTCGACCAGCGATTTTTTTGCCTCCTGTTCGAAAAAAAAGCAAAAAATACCCTCTTCGTCATCATCTCTAAATATATACTCGAACTTTGACAAAAACTTCGTCTGACACCCTCATCAATTCGCCTTATCTCTCGTCCCATCTCGACTGAAAATAACCGGTTTTTCGAATTTTGTGCGCAACAATTTTATGTTGTTCAATCGGTTTTTTCTGTTCTGTTGATGAACGCGAAAAAGGACTAAGTTTTATTTTTAAAGTGTGTTTTTGTTTTAGTTATCAAACGAATTTGTCATTTTGTGATTGATTTATTAGGGTTTTTGAAGTTTCCGAAAAAGAGTTGATTCGATTTTTTTCGAAAAAAGTTCAACTTTTCGCCTTTCAAGAAAAAAAACAATAACAATTGTTCAAATCAAAAATGCCGAGATCTTCAATCTCACGAAAAATTGAAAACTATTTTTTAATGTTCACAACCTACCGCCTAGAAAAAATTGAAAGTTTTTTCTCTTCTTAACGAACCCCAAAAATATGTGTTTGCTCTTATCTCTTTCGATTATCTCCTTTTTTTTGCTTGCCAGATAGAACAAAAAACTCGAAAAAAATTCTCTGAGGACAGCAAAAAACGGATATTTTATTTTGATTCTTTTTTCTTCTTTTTTTTGACCCCGTCAAAAATAATTGTTTAGAATTGGAATTGAAATTTTTCCTATAAACATATCGTTCAATGAGTTTATATTTGTTCAAATGTGACCGAAAGTGTTCGTATTTTTTATTTAGTCAAATCCAGAAGTATGTTTTCACAAGAATCTCGGGGGCTACTGTATGGCAACGTGCCTTTTATCGAATTAACTAGCAACATTAAAAAACAAATAAAATTATAAATTATTTGCACAAACGAATTTCATAAATTTCCCATAAAAAATCGATTTTTCGGTGACGAAGAAAAAAATTCTCATATATTATTTACATTTCAAATACAAATAATGGCATTTTTTTTGTCGTTTTGTGTAAACTCGATTTTTTCCTGGATTGAGAAAAATCGTTCGAAAAGGTCATTTTTTATCTATGTTTCATAACTTTTCGACAATATTTCATTATTTTTTATGATTCGTAAAGTTTTCGAAATAATGATGACATTTTTTCATTAATTTTGAGAATCTTGAAATCTATCTTAACATTCTTCGTGTTTTTCACAAGCTAAAAAATATCTGACAAAAATTAAAAATGGGCATATAACTGAGAATTTTTTCAAAAACGAAGATCGCTGCGATCAAAACTGACCAAAAACTTGTTTTTTGAACTTTAAGTATTTTAAAATCGATTAATAATCTTTTGTTATAAGTTTCCTTTTTTCTGTCAGTCGAAGTTTTCTTGAATTTTGCAAATCTTGATCACTGTAGGTTTGGACAAGAATTTTCAATATACAATTGAATTTTTAGTGTTCTTTGACCTGTACAGTTCGATTTTGAATCAAGATATGTTGAAACATTCCTTCTAGATCTAGAAATCGGTACCCATAATGCGCTCATCTGTTTTTAAAATCCCGTATGACCTAATAACCATCATCATATTTGAATTTCTGTAAGTTATGATTATCTTGTAGTTTATGAAGTCAGAATCCGTTTAAAAATTTATAATTAGAATACAAAAAAATGTTGTCTGGAAATGTCGAAGTCGTTTCCGGATGTGTTCTAAAACATTTCCCATATGTTTCCTCTTTTCCTATTCTCCACAAATCGGCGATAAAATAAGCACATTTTATTTTTCGCAGAAAAAAAGAAGACCTTGAATTTTCGCTGATGTTTTCTTATAAAGATTTTTCTTCGGCCTGCCTGTCCGACCTCTACGAATTAGTGAATAACCCAAGGACGTGTACGAATTTCAAGTAGTTTTGAGGAAGAACAGAAATATTTGTGTTGTTTTTGTTGTTTTTTTCTGCCCCTTCATCCTTCACCGAAATAATGATGGTTGAAAAATATTTATGTATGTACAAAAATGTTTCGTTTTTTGTTGAATAATGTTTGAAGGCGACTGATAAGATAAAATCTATACTTCTATTGTTAGTTTGGTAGTTTTTGATATTATGATGATTTTCATTCATTTTTTTTCTGGAAGATGTTTTTGTTTAGAACATGATCTTCCTTCCATTTGCCCTCAATGACATAAAGAACAAAGCTCATAAAAAACGACCCACATCTTCTACTTATTTATTATGAAGGCTTCTATTGATTCATATAGTTCGCTTTATTTTTGTTGGGGAAGCGATTTAGTTTGATGGACATGATATATATTTGAGAAAAGAAGTTGTTGCTTTCTTTTTTGTTTGAGAAATTTTCCATGTTTTTCAAGTGGAATTGAAAGTTTTGTTAATGCCGACTTTTTCGCCCAGTTTCGGCTTCTCCGAACTCGGATTCTTAAGCTTAGGGTCAAATTTTTAATATCACAGTTTCAGATTTACTTTTAAAAAAATTTCCAATGCTGGTAGGTTCCAATTTTTAACATTGAATCGACCATAAACTTCCATCAGTATGAGTTTCGCAACTGTTCTTCTTCATATTTTCAATTTTTCAAAGCTGAGTTGGAACAGCCTGAAGATGCTAGTTATTTATAACCAGAAGTTGTGTTTTCCAAAGGGAATACGCATGGATTTTTGCACTTATGTCAACTTTTGCAAATTTTGAAGCAGTTTCATCTCCAAACCTTTCTTTGATAGGACTGAAGATTTTTTAAATTTCCCTGAAAATAGGTTATCAGTTGCTTCAAAAATTGTGGAAATGACGAAAAACGTCTTCGCAGCTTCTCAAACCTTACACCTAGTATGCCTCCTGCGTAGGTTCCGAGCCCGATTATTTTCAAAATCATTCCGTTGTTTTTTTGTCAGAAGTTGTTCTGAATCAGAAAAAAACTAGTCATTTTTATTGTTCTATTTTTGATGTATAATTCTCCAAACGGACCCTGTTTATCTCCCCCCACCCCCGTCACAAAATATCCGAATATGTATGTACATACATACATGAAGCGGAAATTTTCTGGAAAGAAGGCAACGGAAATTGTGGGTTTTTTCTTACTTTTTTTCGCATTTTTTCTCTTTCTCAAACCAAATTTTTTTTTGTGTCCCCCCTCCCCTTTTACTACTACATTTCTATGTACAACTTTAACTCCTTTTTTCTTTTCTTTTTTCTCCTTTTGTCGTTTTATAATGTGCCTGCGGGGATTTTTACTTGAGTTTTTGTTGTTGTTGTCGTCGTGGTTGTTAGTTTGTCACTCGTTTGTCTCATTTATTATTCGAATAGGTGCAAAAAATCACTTTAAAATGTGCCTTTCACCCTGACCTATGTGAATATTCCCTCCCCTCATCGCCCATACACAATTTATATATTTATTTCCGTATGTTCCATATGGTGAAATGGTGTATTCATACATATGGTGGAGTAGTCGTCAAGGGACGCGCGCACACACACATACATTGAGATCTTAAACAAATATAATTATAGTTTTAGTGGCCCCATTCCTAGATATGGGATTACTTTTTGCAGTGTCACGTTGTTATTATCATATTGATGCAATATCCTTCCATTTTGTTTATGTATTTATTTATTTTTTGCATTTCCCGAGACTCGGTTTCTATGGATACGGTACCATGGTGTTCCTCTCAGGAAAGACCGAAATATCATTGTAAGCTTCTTTTTTTCTCGAAGTCTTCTCGGTCTCCAGGGAAGTTTATTCTTATTTTTAAATAACTGTTTGATATTTTTTTTTAGATTTCCAGATTTCCCTGGACAAGAAGAAGTGATGTCAGGTATCTGTAAAATTTGATATGTGTTCCAAAAAAAAAATCATTTCGATATTTTTGCGAAAATTAATCACGCGATTTTGTTGATCTTTTCGACATCAGATGACTTATATTTCATTAAAATCTCCTATATTTTTCCTCAAAGTCTTCTCGTATTTGAGCATCTAAAAAAATGCTCATCTGGAGTAGGAGTGTTTGCACAATGGTGCAACACAGTACAGTAATTCAAAAGACGCTTGGCGGTAAAATGTTGTTTGTATGCCACCAGAGACCAACTTGAGAAACAGATGTGTTTATTTTCGGTTTTTTATGTTCGGTCAAACTTATTATTTATTTATTTTTTTGAATATTGTTAGAGAAATCTCATGGCCGCGGTTCCGCTACAATATATAAACTGAACAAGAACATTTCAGTGGATCCAAAAAAAATTGGGAGTCCGAAAAAATCACCTTCAATTTTGGTTGAAAATCCTCAAAATGGTAGCGAAACCTCGGCTACGTTTTCAACAGTTAAAAAAAAAGAGAAATCGCGAAAAATGTCCGTACATTTTTCTTCTTCATTTCACAACAGAAAGTATTTAATTCGATTAATTTCCAGTAGCCTCCAGAATAATAAAACTGCTCTATCTCCATTCATTCAATTCTCCCTTTTTCCTATTCCCTCGATTCCTCTTCTGAATTCTAAACGCACCCAAGCATCCATCCATTCTGCTCCAATTACATTTTGGTGAGGGTGAAGAGACACCAAACACATAAACACGCTTCTATAAGAGAGACGCAGAACTAATCTATCTCAAGTGGCATAGACGCAGACATTCGCAAAACACTCGGTTTTTTTTTCTTCGCTTGGTGTATTGAATTTTTCTTGCTGTTTATTTTCTGAAAAACTGTTCGGGTGGGAACTGTTTTTTGTTGGGGGGTTTTTGACCCGCTTTAAAATTCGATTTTTTTATTTGTTTATTGATTTTCTCCTTCTCTCTCTTTCGTTTTTCGATTTTTCTTCTTTTTGGTTTCGTTTTTTTTGTGTTGTGTTTGTGTTGCTGGAAATGTATCGATTTTTTAATGTGGATGGTTAGACCAGAAATCCAGGAAAAAATCTTATTACAAAGAATATTATATCAGTGTTCAAAAGTGTTTTTCGAAATTTTAATGTTTCAAAATATTTTTTGCCATTATCATTCTAATAGTTTATCAGTTTATGAATCTTTTATAATCTAAAAAAAATGGCGTTGAAAATGTAAAAATAAATCAACTCGTGACTTTCAGATTCAACCTGCTCTTTTCTCGTGGTTTTTTTCTCAGGATAAATAAACTTTAGCAAATTGAAAACGTAGTTTGGCTTTGGTAAAGTTTATGACATTTCTAAATGCAGATAAAATTCCATTGAAACAGGGGAAAAAAATTGACTTCATTTTCGAAAAAATGAAAACAAAATTCGAGAAAAAATATTAGCCATTATCAAAGTTCACATGTCCGATCAGTTCATTGCCTATATTCTATTATGGCATGTTTCGTCCAATAAAATTTCATTTTGAAAAAGGGAATGCTTGAAGTTAAAATTGAAAGACAGATTCACAAAAATAAGAAGCCGCTGTCTTAAATATTACATGTAGTTTTTCGTTTTGTGCTGATTTGTAGTGTTAAATCTTCAATGAAAGAATACATTTTCCATTTCATATCCCTTGAAACTTGGATTTCAATAATTCGGCGTTGTTCCAGTCACCACCGTCAAAGATCTGAAATATCACAGTTTCAATATTTATTTTTAGAAAAATTTAGTAGTTCCATCAAGAAGTGAGAAATTTATTGTTCTTTTCCCCGTTTGACATGCATATTAAAAATCGACTATACTTTATTAAAGGATTACTTGGGGGTAGCATCGTCCACGTTTCGTTTTTATTACCTTCCCCTATATCTTTTTATTTTACAATCCCCTAGTTCTAAATCTGCTCTACTCCTACTAATTGACATGTTGTGCGGTTGTTCTTCCGTTGTATTATGTTGTATGCACCTGTCCTATTATACTCTTACATTAGAACATTTTTGGGAAACTACAAATCTCTTTTTTGCTCCAAAGAATTTTTTATTAGAAATCAATTTTTATTTCGTTCTCGAACCAGCTGTCGAGTTCAGTTCATCAAACTTGATGAATTTTTGATTCGTTTTTCTATTTTTTTTTGCTTCGGGATGGAATTTATCACAATTTTTGTTGCTTCATCATAAAAATTAATAAATGTGCATGTTGTTCTCTTTCTTATTTCGTCTTCTTCCCATCACAAACCACCCATCTTTTTCTTCTTCTATTTTTGTTCAATCGAATGAATAATGTATTATATACATATTCTAATATTACATGCATTCTTCTATTCTTTTTTTTCTTCTCTTTAAAAAATATTGACGAGCTCTTTTGTTAGAACGAGCAACAACACAACACAAAAAAATGCAAGTCTGTGTCTCGCGATTCTGTGCAATGTCTTGCAGTTTTTTTTCGCATGTCCCAAATAAGCCTCAATTTTCTTTTTCGCGTTTTTTTCTTCGTGCCGTCTCTGACATTTTGTCTTATTTTTGCTGGATGGGGAGTTTTGTAGGAAGAGACTTGCAAAAGTTTTCGTGCGCAAGTTCGGCTTCAAATTTCTGTGAATTTTCTTCTTTTTCTATCACTATTCTTTCAAAATGTTGAAATTTTAAAATAAGAGTTCACGTCACAAAATTTTTATTCAGTAGGTAAACATGGTTTTAAGATCAAGTTCAAACTATTTTTCTTTGCCGTTTAAGTTCTAATTTGTTAGTTCAGCCAGGCCACAACAAACTAGAGGGGAAAACCCCGCAAAAAAGCTAATTTGTAATAAGATATTTCTGTTTGAAATTTAATCTCTTTCTTCGCCAAACATGCCACATATGTTTTATTTTTTATTGTCTTCCCGTTCCCTCCCGAAATTGTCTTTTTTCTCATATGTTTTTTTTTCAGACCGCAAATAATAATCAACAAATCACCACTGGTCAGCGGTTTTTCGTCGTCGACTTCTGGCATCGTGTGTTCACCGACTACTAGTAGTAGTAGTATCAGCAACTCGACGGTTGAACAACCAAAGTCAAAAGTTGTTATAGGAGAGCCAATTATTAAAGATCTGAAGCCAGTGGCGCACAGAACTATATCCAGTATTTCTGATAACGTGAGTTTTATTTCTTACAATATTTCTAACAAGAAAATGATCATGAAAAAATTGAAAAATCAGATATCTAGTAGGGATTCCAGCGAAAATCTATAATGTATAACCTAAAATTGCTCGATCTGTTCCTAGGATTCTTTCGAGCTGTTTTCAAAACTTAACATTGCTTCTGAAGATCCTGGAAAGTTAAAATATTCTTTGAAGAAACGTAGAGAGCCAAATTTTCACAATATCCTCATTTTCGAACCAGAAGGTCTTTAAATTGTTTGAAAAAATCGAGAAATTTTTTTTTTTTTATTTTCTATCTGACTGATTCGTCATTTCCCTCGTGAGTCAGATCTTCACAGAACCTTGAACATATTCTCATATTATTGTTTGTTGCATTTCTTCCCCCTATCTTGTCTTTTGCATCCATCTTCTTTCGAGCGTTGCGCGCACCGAGCAAAAACCTAATTAATTATATTTTTGTCCGCTTTTCTCATTTTCCCGCTACATACTCACTTACCACTTGAAAAGCGCGTCTCATCTGAATAAATTAGTATTCATAAACAATTTCGTTTCATAAAATGAAATGAAAAAAAAAAGATGATAACGAATATATTAATAAGATTTGTTATTCTTGCAGGTAAATGCTCGTCTAGGTTCGATGGAGGGCCTTCCCCTCAGTCAAAGCCGACAATCAGATGATTTCGGACAATTTACAACGGCGCTTTTGGAACCGCCTTCAACACATCATCATGATGTGATGTCGATGGAAATGCAACAAATTGGCGGATATTTGGATCCGAATAGTTTTGGCGGAAGTTCGAGTGGTGGGGGTGGGAGTGTTGGAGCACCCAGTGGGAGTGGTTCGATGGATTATGATGATTTTTGTAAGAATTTAGCCTGTTTCAAAAAGATAACTGCGGAATCATTGCATGTTTCATTTTCAAAACAAAACTAGGATTTTCTTTTTAATAGTCCCAGTCCCAAAAAATAGAAAATAATTTTTAAAAATGGACGTGGGAGCACGAAACAAAGCAAAAAAGATGCATATGCACATCTCAGATTCGGTGGGTTATGTGCGAGACTGTTTTGATTTTCTCGTGCACACACGTTCACAATTATGAGCGTCATAGTTTTAGTTGTGTGGAGATTCAGTAAAAAAAAAGATATCGATGCTCTTTGAATACTATAATTTTGATTAAATTACTACAATTTTGAATAAACAGTTTCCCTTTAATCATGAATTTAATCCTTCTTGTTTCCAGGTCAATCTAGTTCGATGTATGACATTCATAATGATTCATTTGACGATTCGAATAAGTTCACATCAGGACCACAGGCGTCTAACTCATCAAACGATATGAAATATGAAGTGAGGTATGAACCACATCATGTTCAAAGTGTTCCGCAACAAGTGGCGCCACCGCCTCAACCGCAGCAGCCGCAGCCGCAGCCTCAACAACATCATAGTATACACC
The DNA here is from genome assembly GCA_900536415.3 of Caenorhabditis sp. 38 MB-2015. Classification (NCBI taxonomy): domain Eukaryota; kingdom Metazoa; phylum Nematoda; class Chromadorea; order Rhabditida; family Rhabditidae; genus Caenorhabditis; species Caenorhabditis quiockensis. The sequence continues at coordinate 31,009 of LR550046.1, forward strand.
ATCATCCAACGACGACGCATACTGCTCAGCGGACGTATGTGCCCGCTTATCCGGTTAAAACAGTCGATCCACTATCCCATTATGGACAAGGAATGAGAAATGTTGCACAGTGAGTTTTTTTTCTTCAAATTAAGAAAAATATTATATGTAAGAGGTACTATTTTAGCCTTCCACCGAATGCTGCCATTTCAAAAAGAAAGTCTGGTGGAGCTCGAGCGGCCGCGCACAAAAAACCCGAGCCGATTGATCCACTGCGTGTTGAGTTTGAAGTGGCGCGAAATGTGTCGCAGATTTTGTCGGCTACCAAACAACAGAAATTGGCGGCAGAAGCGCAACAAAAGTGCGTTTTTTTTCTTTTTTCTTCAAAATATCCAAAGTCTTTAATATATCATTTCCATATGACCAATTTTGTAATCTTCAGAACTGGAATGCAATCAGTGCCGCCACCTCCGCTTCGTACCAACTTCCCCTGCCCAACATGTAATCGGCAAATGTCTAATGCTCGAAATCTTCAAAGACATCGAATGACGTGTCCGCCTCCGCCGATATCCGCACACAACAATCATCAGCATAGTTCGATGCCACCACCAATGACACCATCCACCACACCATCCTCGCCCGCTACTCACTATCAATTGCAATCATCTCAACAATCTAGTCATAACACGTTAGCCAACACTGCCGTTACAACTACCACCACAATGTATACGGTAACGACGCAAGGATCATCGTCATCGTCAACATCGCACACGAACCAGGCTACGCCGAGTTATTTGTCAAATAATTATGATTTCAAAATCACGGATGATATAACATATTCGGATTGGTCAAGGAGTGGCAGCTATTCGGGTCCGCAGTCAGTGTCGGCTGATCCTGATTTCACAGAAGTGTTGACTTTCCAAGATCAGTTGAGAATGGATTCGCTCGAAAAGCGAGAAGAGATCAACACGCTTGATCCAAACCCGCAATTGTGAGTTTATTTTTGAGAGTTCTTATCGAGCCTATTCAATGAAAACACCTTGTTAAGCTGATCATCAATGTATTTGTTTCAGGAGTATGCGAATGGGAATTGATGCTGAACTCGGTATGCCACTTTCTCTTGATTGTGACGAACCGATTGCGCACTCTTCATCTGCTTCAATGTCATCTAATTCTCAAGGAACTCCTCAAAGTTATCAATGTGAATCGTGTAAAAAGGCAGTGTCATCTCTACGAAGTCTGAAACGACATCATACTACGTGTAAACAATATGTTGCGGAATTCGGAATATCGCCAGAAGAGTGAGTTTTTCTATTCTTTTTCTTTTTATTTGTTATGCTATTTTATTTAGTATTTCGTTAATTAATGTTGTGATGTAGATGTGTTGATGTTAATTTCAGAGGGACTACGAGTTCGACTCCCGTTCCAATTCCAACTCCTGCTCCGGTTCCGGTTCCGATAACAACAACAACGATAGAAACGGGTAAAGTTGTTCGGCGGAAACCGATGAAACGACCTCTGGAACTAGATTGTGATGAAAAACCACCAATGGGTGGACGGGTTACGGTGACAAAAGTTATTGGTGCAATGACACCGACAAGACATATGGAACCGGCTGTTCTACGGATACACTCTTGTAATAGTGGGAAAAGTGCATTGTTGGAGGCGTTGAACTCGGATGTGAAACCGCAAACGAGTCAGCAAGCGGTTCCGAATCCTTATCAACAACAACATCAGCAAACGATGCAACTTTTCCAACAACCGTTTACTTATTATCAACCGCCTCAACAGCAATCGCAACCGCCTCAACAGCAATCGCAACCGCCTCAACAGCAGTCGCAACAGCAAAATCAGCAACAACAACAACAAACGGAGCAACAACAGCAGTATCAACATGTACATAATCCATATCAATCGACACAACCCGTACCTGGACCGCTGAAGCATCAATCCGCACCGCTTCCATCGATCACCTCATCGCCTTGGTTCTCAAGTATGCCTTCGACTACAAGTTCATCCACGTCGTCCTCAGTTGGTGTTGTTGGTGGTGTCAGTGCTGACAGTGATTGTGATTGTGGTGGTGTAAATTGTATTTGTGATGGGTACTATTTTTATTTTTGTTGTGCTTTTTATTTGGTTGAAATTGTGTTTTTTTTTAGCTTGCCGAAAAATGGATTAGCCGCGAATACGTGTGAGGATTGTTCGAGGCAATTGTGCTCGGCGAGCAATTTGAAGAGACATCGTGCGACATGTAAAATGGCGATTCAAAGGTAAGAATATTCAAAATTAGAACTTCTTCACGGATAAAAGATAATAAAATTTGAAAAATATTTTCGGTTAAAAATTTCTCCTCTTTACAGATTGTGTGGTTCGTCGACGTCAACATCGCAGCCTAACACTCCACAAACTCCGAGTCAAATTCAACCTATGCAGACCACTACTGCACCAACGATATCCTCCGCCCCTCCACCACCATCATCGCAGCAACCACAACCACAGCCACAACCACAGCAGCAACAACAACAACAGCAAGCGTCTTCATTATCAGCGAAACCAGTCGTTCTAGCACCGCAACCCACCACTGCTACGGTCACTTATACCAAAGTCAATGGTGTGGGCGGTACGACGGCGTGGAGTGCTGAAAAGACGATACAATCTCCGAAGATTAAGCCTGCAACAGTTGTCACGAATCCGTCTACTATTCCAACCACTGCTAATAATAATAACACTAGTAATAATACGAGCACAACGAGTTATGTGATAACAACTGAACCGGCTGCGTCGAAACCGTGGATCACTGTGGGTGAACATTTGAGAGCGCAACATGTTCAACAGCAAAGATTGTTGGAAGCGGAACGATCATCGGCGTATCATATGCAAGTCAAACCGATTCAACATCAGCAGCATCTTCCGCAACAGCTTCATCAACAGCATTCACATCAGTATCATCAACAACAACATCAACATCATCAGACGATGATAATCAGTCAGCCTCATCAACAACATCATCAGGCTAGTCATCATCACCATCAGCATCAACAGCAGCACCATCAGCAGCAGCAACATCAGCCGCAGAATCATCACCATCAACAACAACAGCAACAACAACAACAGCCACAGATGCAGAAGTATGGAATCGTTGAACATCAGAACAATGAGACTGTTCACATTTCGTCACATCCTATTATGACGGACAGTCGACAATCGTTTGTCTCATCGTTCAGTGATTTGGGAAGTGATGACGATGATGTATTTGACGATATTGATATGGATGCGTTTGACGAGGATATGCAGCGAGAAGCTGTCGAGTTGTATCAGCAGAAAGATCCGATGCCATCCCAAGTTCCAACGAGAGAAGAGTGAGTATTCTTTTTTCTTCTCGTTTAAAAAATCATTCAATTTGAAACACAAAGTTTTGAAAACCAAAAACTCAACTGAACAATGAAAAAAACTAAACTATTCAAAACTTCCATATGGTCTCAACGCGCACAAAAAAGAAACATGGTGTGTTTGAAACGAGAGAAATTAGACTTATTGACATTTAAATTTATTGTTTGGTTTCGTAACATTTGAAAAAATCCTAAATTATTATATTTCTTATTTTCAGTTACACTATCACCACAATGTCCAAAGCGCAATTCCCGCAAATGTTACCGCCGTCGTCGATTCAACAGCAGTCCATGCAGATTCAGCAGACTCAGCTACAATCACAAACACAACCAATCAAAGCTAAGAAAACGATTATAGTAAAGAAATTGGATTCGAAGATTGAGTGAGTTTTTGTTTTAATAATTCTTGCCTGCATGCCATCTTCCAAAACACTTTTTTGGACGATTGCTAGAGAAATTGTTTCTTTGATAAAATTTACGCCGACTTCTGGCATAATTTCATCAAAGAAATTATCCCGAATTGTTTTTTATTGCGGCAGCTGTTCTGTGCGAACAACACTATTAATGGTACTTTGAATTTTATTGGTGTAATATATAGACCAATAAACTTATGGTGTGTCACACCAATTCCCATTTTCTTCGTTACTACAATACTAAATAATTTATTTTTAGAATGACGCCTGATCACACAGTTTCGCCGTTGGACAGCATTATTACTACCGAGCCATTGCCGGGAGATGTTATAATGCATGAGAAGAAATTCGAGCCCGCCGCTATCAAGAACTTCGAGCCGGTCTCCATTGAGATTCAACCTCTGCTACAGCCTGGCGTTCTTGGAAGTATGAAGCCGAAGAAACCGCAACAAGAATATCAGTGTCCGGAATGTCTGAAGACGTATTCCTGTCGAAAGAACGTAAAGAGACATCGAATGGCGGTTCACAAGTTGACACCGGAGGAGATTGCGCGAAAACCGGCACAAATGGCTCCAACATCTGCCACTTCTGCTTCGTCGTCAACGTCGACATCGAGTCAACCGGTGACTGCGCGAAGGCATACTGTAGCTGGAACGGCGACGACTGATCTTATGCATTCGCCGAATTTCCAGTTCAGAGTGCAACAACAACCACAAACTCAACCACAGCCACAACAGAAAGCTCCGCAACAACAACAGCAACAACCGCAGCAACAAACTCAACTCATGTCACCGAGATCTGATTGGAATAGTGTACCGAGTGGTAGTAATTGGAATCGAGTAAGATCTGGTGAATATATTGATGAGGAACAATCGAAAGAAACTGCCCGAATCGCTGCTGAACTCAAGAGATCGGCTGAAGAAGAAATGGCGGAGATTGAGGGGAAGAAGCCGCGCACCGAATTGGCCGAAGCGGATACCACATTTACGGAAGATAACGAGAAGGCGAATCTCGTCTCTTTACCACCGTTATCGACGTCGTCGAGTTTGGGATTGCCATCATTGTCATCGCCGAATACTGATCATTGTGTACCCATTCCACCATCGCAGCATCAACAGCAATCGATACAACAACCACAGCAACAGACAAAATTGCAAAAACAACCGTCTGTTCAACAAATGGTTGTGGCACCGATGCAGCAACAGCCACCACAACAACAGCAACAACAACAACAACAACAACAACAACAACAACAACAACAAATGTTGCCACCCCCACCTCAACAACATACTAATCATTATCAGATGTATCAAACATCGTCGACTGGAATGGCTGCATCACTTCCATCGATTGGAAGTTGGAATGAGTATAACTATAACATGCAACCGTATCATCAGATTGTCCCACAACAACAACAACAACAACAACAGCAACATCAGCAGCAACAGCCATCACAGCAGACTCAACAGCCTCAACAACATCAACAGGCGTATACGGTTCAAGTTGTCGCGCAGAATCCCCAACCACAACAACAACCATCTTTGCCACAAACACCAATTGAAGAAATGCCACCAGAGACGGTCGATAATGCTCAACAACAGCCATTGGCGCAGTCACAGGTTCCGAAAAAGAAGAAGACCCATACGTGCACTGGATGTCATAAGTGAGTTTTTTCTGAAAAGTTTTATTTGAACCTTTTGGCCAAAAAATAACTGACGTATTTCTTCGAATTTCTGTACAAGTCATTCAATTTATTTTTTCGTTGCAGGATCCTCTCATCTGACTATTCTCTTCGGCGACATCGTTCGACGTGTCTTGAAGTGAAAAATGCGCAAGCCACCAAAGCAATGCAATCAAATCAGCGAGCATCCGGTTCGAAAAAGAAGTCGACATCAACAACACCGACTCAACCGCAAGACAGCGAAGGGGAATCGCAACACTCGACCAGTTACCCGCCACCTCCATCATCTGAACAACCATTGCAACAACAGCAACAACAACAACAGTCATCAGTGAATACTGAAGAGGCGATGAAAGAGGAGGTTGAGGTGAAGATTCTGAAGAAAGAGGATATTCCGGACAGTACGACGAGTCAACGACATGATCGTTCGACATCGCCGTTAACACGAGATGTTGATTTCTCGACTGGAAATGGATTGCCGCCAACAGTCGCTGAACCGAGGCCAATTGTTGAAGTGAAACCGCAACAAATGCAGGGTATCAAGATGGAAACCGAAGAAGAACAGGCGAGACATTTGTGTCAGGTGTGCATGCGCGATCTATTGGGGTTACTGTAGTTGTTTTTTTTCTATCACGTTTAATATCCGAACTTTTTTTAGAAATCATTACAGTAACCTTAAAAAATATGCTTTTGTGAATGTCCCTTTGAAAATTGTAAACTTTTAAATAACAAAATGTTTTTTTCAGGCATGTGGTAAAATGTATGCAAATGAATGGGATTTGGATATACATCGAAAGGAAACATGTATGGAGTTCAATCCATAGTGAGTTGCAATATAATTTGTTTTTTTTTCTCAAAAATAATTTTTTTCAGCGAGCCAACTCATCAAACCGACGAGTTCCTCATGGTGTTCAATGGGAATTCGAATAAGATGCGAATTTCGAAGCGGCTCCTGGCCAACTCGTCGCCATTCTTTGCTCACAATGTTCAGAATTATAATTCGTTGAATGGACATGTTCGAATGATGGATTGTGAATGGCCCAGTTTCCGAACTTGTTTAGATGTGTTGACCAATAGGAATTGTATTAATGGTAGGGTTTCATAAAACTTTGAACCAGATGAATAATTCATGTTCTTTACAGAAGACAATATAGATACGATAGTTGATTTGTCGAATAAATATCAGTTTCATGGATTGATCGAATCAGCGCAATGTTTTATATCTGATGTGGTGAGTTTTCATTAAAGTTTCAAAAAAAAAAAAAAAAGGAGAAAAAAACCGATCAGAGGTTTTCAAAAAGTAAAATGAATTCAGAAAAATGAAAATTGTTTTTTAAAAAAATTTGAATTAATTCAAAAGTTAATTTCAATGTTTCGTACCTTATCATAATCATGCAGTATTTTGGGTTTTTGTGTGAAGAACTTTCAGAAATAGGCTGTTTTAATTTCATACATTGGTTATGAAGGTTTTTCATATGAAAACACGCCAGATAAGTGAACAGCATCAGAATAACTCATCTACATTCCTGTTATCAATAATAAATAAAACTAATAAATTTTCAGCTTCCGAAAACTTCTATCATGCACGCGATTCGATTGGCTGAGAAACACAAGCTTCTTCATATCAAGCAACGACTGTTTGACTCGATATCTATTGATGTTTTCAGGTTAGTTTTTTTTTAAATTTTTTTTCCACTCACCTAAACCTGTTCATTTTTCAGAAGCCTATCTGCTGACCAACACTACAAAATGATGGATGCAAACCTGAAAGCTGAATTGCTCGAAAAATGGGGAACATTTCTCTAATTTCCCCTCAAAAATCTCTCATTCTTCAAAAATTGTGATGTACAACTAATCCTTTCGAATTCCGATTTGCTACCTCGGTTAACTAATTTTTCAATTTTTTAATTAATATTTTTAAACGAAACTCTAATTTAAGCTTTCTCAGAATTTCCTATCGGTAAACACATGTTTGATACTCTCTTTTTTATTTTCTAACTGTTGTGATCTCTCAATATTTTTTTATTATTTCCTATTGTTTTTATATTTGTCTATTTTCCTGGTGACTTTTTATCTCAAAATTTCGGGAAACTCCACTTCTTTTTTCAACCGCTAGATGCCTGTCATAATTTAAGTAATTTTCAAGATAAACTCACGAAAACTTCTTTACCGGATATGTGTCGATGCTCGATCTCTGTTTTTTCTCTCCAAACCCGCGAAGATGAAAGATTTCTATAATTTTTCACCTAAAACTAATATTAGCATATCATTCATGATAGATTCGTGTTTAGCTGAACTTGTTTTCTTTTTTCTTCGAATCTTTATTGCCGCTTTTGGATTGTTTTGTAGTTTTCCAAATGTTTTTCTTTATTACTTTCACTCTATTAACTAATTTTTGTCGAATAGTTTATATATGAGCATTTTGTTATTTAATGAATTTATGGTTCTATACATTGTTTTGGAAGATTTGTTAAGTTCTAAAGGCATATTTGAAAATGAGATATCTGTAAAATTTTAAACAGGTCTCGATTTTACAGTATTTATGGAATGTTCAACGATTACACAAGAGAGGATGGTAAGGATATCCAAGGGAGCTTTTCTGGAAAAAAAGCTTGGCTGAAATTGTCTATAATAAAGAATAAGACTTTCATGAGGCTCAGCTGTTTCAGTTTTGACATTTATGGGCTACTAATGTTTTTTCTAACCGACTTGACCTAGTTCTGAAATGTAGTTTCAGCTTAAATCAGGGGTTTCGTTCAGGTTTCGATTTCGGATATGATTTTTATTGGATGAAAATGTAATTTATTGCAAGAAAAAATTTACTTTTTATCAATGTCACTTAAAAGAGTGATTTCTCTTGCCAATTTACTTCGAAAGTCGAGTATGACAATGAAAATTTAAAAACTTTTCCGGTGAATTTGTTTGAATATTTTTCTAGTGAAAAAATTATGATATTTTGAGAGAATTTGTGATTGGAATAAGAAAAACACAAATAACAAATAAGTAATGTGAAAGTTTTTATGATATTTGGTTTTCGACACGTTTCATAACACAAATGCGAATTTTAAAAATTGTATTTTCAGTTATTTTGAACATTTTTTCTCATACAATCGAACTTAAAACCGAAAAGCAAATAATCACTGGAAATTTGAATTTTCAGATTCACATTTAAAGAGTTGGGTTGTATTTTCTCGTGGCCGGTTCACGGATTTCTTACTAATCCTTAAAAATAAAGAAAATCACCGCGTTCCCAAATTGTAGGATTCCAAGTTTATTTTTGAATGAGGCTAAATGCACAACCTTGTTGAAATAGCTTTAAAAATGTTACATAACTTTCAAATGAGTATTTGGAGTGATCTAACTTATAATTTTATTCAGCCACTGTTTAAATTTTAAACATGACATCCACAATGCAATTACAATTCAACAGTTATATTTAAACCACCCACCATTAAAAAAAATCAAAATTCCTATTTTCAGACAGTAGTCTATGCATTATTCTGCTATCAATTACATTATTTCTAATCGCATTTGCCTATATTTCAACTAAATTAATCTACAAACTTGCCAATCAAAGGTTTTTCGAATTAAATATCAAGAAACATAAAAACCCCAAAATGTTTTCAGATTTGCTCAACTGGTAGCCGAACAAGAAAATCTTGCCCGAAGGCAAGACTGTAAATGTGATTGATTTGATATGTACATAAATTTGTGTTTTTCAAAAAATTAAAAAAAAAACAAATTCATCATATCCCGTCATAACATTCCTAGATTTTCTCTGATTTTTTTCTGCGTTGATAGTTGTTGCTTCTCAATCGTTGCCAATGCAGTCTTCATCTCAGATAAGGCAGATTGATATTTTTCTTTTTCTTTTGCTCGCTTTCGATCCTGAAGTTATGAAATATATGGACTATTATGATGAGGTGAGACTGAGACTTACCATTTCTTTCATTTCCTTTTTTAGACGACCTACTTCGGCTGTGGTTTCTGGTGTTGTTTCAAGTTGTTTTCTGAAACACGTAGTTGATGGTGAACTGATTCTGAATCACTAAAGGACAAAGACCAAAGATAAAGTTTTTTTTTTTTTGAAAACTGAACTTGGATATAAGGTTTTGTAAATACGAAGAATCGACGCGTTTTGGAATGAAAAGCTGCTAACGGACTTCTGAATGAGACCCTTTTGAATTTCCGTTTTTTCGTTTGTTTCTGTACGAAAACGATAGAAATGCGGCAAATCGGGGAAGCACAGCGTAGGTTAGAAGTTACATACTGAGCAGCACAAAAAGCTATTGAATAGTATAGGTCTCATTCGGAAATTCGTCAACACAATTCAATCCGAGCTATCAGATTCAGAGCACGTACCAGATCTGACCCGTGCCAAAACAATACCAAGTTAGTATACTAGTACAACCCTACACTTTGTGTATACATAACTATCAAAATCTGTGAGCCATGTTGCTCCTTGATTAAATTGGGTCAGATTGATGTGGAGTCGGATCAGGAGCCAGGTTGAAATAGGTTGGAGCAGAATTGAGTACGACTAGGATCCAGGTGAAATAAAATCGGTTCTCGTTTCGGTCCCATCTGGCTTGGATGGGAAAATATTTAACAAAGATGGTCAAGATCAAATATGAGTCAAGTTTGGACCCAGTCAGGGAGTTTGAAAAACTAACATGAAACACTTTGGAATAATCTTGTTTTTTTTTAAACTTTTTATTCTACTTACTTCAAATAAGCCACTGATTGTTCCAAATTATCCCGTTCATCCTTCAACTTCGAGCAAAACCTTGTTTTCTCTTCTCCTAATTCCTCCACCTTCTTATACAACATTCTCACTTCACTCTCCAATCTTTCTCGATGTTCTTGCTCAATTTGCCGATTTCTTTCCGATTGTTCGAATAAATCTTGAAGATTTCCGAGTTTATCCAATTGAATATGAAGATCTATAGAGAAAAAAGAACTTTCTATAATAATAATGTAGAACTATTTATCTCACCATCAATCTCCTCGTCTTTCTTCCTACAAACTCGTTCAAATTCAACAATCTGTTTGGCGAATTTCTCCTCATTTTTCTCGATTTTCTTGTCGAATTCTCGTTGTTCTCGACGCCATTTCGATTCGATTTCGTTCTTTTCGGTCAAATATGCTTCGATTTTTCTGAAAATCTATTTGTTGTGTTCAGCTACAGCCAAAGAAACGCGCTCTATCCGCACTACCGTACTCTGCGATGTCTGTTCCCTCTCACTCTCTCAATTTGTATGTTTCTTCTAAAATTATTTTTTACCCAAAAAAAGGAATTTTTCAGCCAAAATTAGGACTTCTGAAGTTTCACTTTTTATAATATCTGCAATACATCTAAAAACCAAGAAAAATGATTGAAAAATTAGAAACAAACAATTTTCCATTGAAGTAAAACGTATGTTTAGCCTTTTTTTTTGTTGAAAAATGTTAGTTCTGAAATTTCACCTCATTTTAACAAGATCTATTTCTTCTGCAAAATATCTGAAAAACCAGGAACAAAAACTTGTGGAAAAAAATTATATTTTCTCCAATAAATGATCATCATTGTATATTCTTTGCTCCGCGACTTTTTGAAACCAGACGTTTAAAAATGGGGTTCACTTTTAAGAATATGTATTGAAATTTTCAACCAACGGGTTTTCGGGTATGGCGAACATCGTGGTGATGTTTATTTTGCACCAAAACAGAGCTGTACCCACGTTTTCAGCTACTTGGGTACAGCGTCTGGGTCAGTCAGAATTGTAACTAATAATGTTGAAAACTTGGGTACAGCTCTTTTTTGGTGCAAAATAAACATCACCATGATGTTCGTCATACCCGAAAACCTATTCGATGAAAATTGCACAACATATTCTTAAAAGTGAACCCGGTTTTTAAACGTCAGGTTTCGAAACGTGGCGGAGCCATATTTTTAATCCAGGGGTGGGCATTTTGGCCTCAAGGTGGCCTAAGGGTGGTTCAAAAAGTCATGGTTGGCCTGCTTATATTGATCTATTGAAAATACACGCGCCTCTGATCAAAACCAATATATTTGTTAGTTTTGATTATATTTTTCAGTTTTCAAAAATGTATCATAAAAACTATTACGTTTAGTTTTCAAAGAATATAATCGTGAATTTTCAAAAATGAAAACCGAGTCATAAAAAAAGGTTGCCCACCGCTGCTAAAACTCACTGATTTAACATTTTCACTTTAATTTCCTCCGATTTTTCAACATTTCTCCTTTCCATATTCTCCACTTGCAATCCCTCAATCCGAATCTCCAACTCAGTGATCCTTATCTTCAACTCGCTCTCCACCTTTCTTCCCTCTTCCAGTTTCCCATTCTTCTCCTCCACCTTCTTTCCAAACTCTTGTGTTTTTCGTAAAATATCCGATTCCAGTGAATGGATTTGTTCATGCAATCGACTTATCACATTGTTATAGTGTTCTAGTCTAAAAATCAAATGAAGGTTTAAAAAAAAAATTAAAAGGTTGGGCATACCTTGGCGATACTTTGTTATCTGTCTCATCTAACAAATTTTTAAGCTTTTCATCGAATTTTTTGCGAATTTCAGCTTCTTTCGATTTCTCCTTCCGTTTTATATCATCGATTTCAGTTTTTAGTTCAATTATTTCACTAAGTAATTCATCATTCTCTTTGACCAAATCATTTCGATCATTTCGAAGTTTTTCAATTTGCCCATTTTGTTCGATCAATTCCTTCCGAAATACATTTTGCAACTCTTCCAATGTATCAATCTTAAACTTTTCGTTTCGAATCTAAATTAAAAAAAAAACATTTTTGATTTTTCCATCAGAATAATACAAACCTCTCTATCTTCATAATCCTTTTGCATATTTCTGATGATTTCTTCACTTTTCTCCTCAAGAGCATGAAAATTCTGGCGTCCATCAAAAGACGTGCGAAGTTTGTCATGTTCTCTGGATAAATCGATATATTGATTTTTTAGGATTCGATAGTTTTCCTGGGTTTTGATGACCAATTCGCGTTCAACCTGGAAATAAGAAATTGAGATATTGAAATCTGAAATTCTGTCATGAAAACTAAAACTACAGTAATCCAATGACATCCAAATGTGCTCTATTGAAAAGGAAAATAGCGTTGTTTAAATAGTTCTGAATATAGAAAAAATATAGGTTTCTTAATATGGACTCGAAAATCGGGAAAAAAATAAACATGGCCCCATTTTTATGAGATTTACTGAATTGGGTCGAAAAATTGAACCGAATCGAAACTGATCATATTTTTATGAGATTTCCTGATCCCAACCAAATCAGTTAGGACAAAAAATCAGGCTGAAATGAACCTAGCCCTATTTTCTTACGAGTTTTCCGGATTTGGGCCGGATATTGAGTGGACCAATACTGACCCAACAACCAAAAAAAGGACCTTATCCAGGGTAATAATCGAGCTGAAACGAACCTAGCCCTATTATCATAAATTTTACTGGATTGAGTCGAAAAATTAAACAAAATGGACCCTGTCCTATTTTTAAACGGACCCATACATTGAAGCAAAACGAACGGTTCCGTTTTGAGGCCATTTTTTATCGGACCTGATTCAGGCGGTCCGTTTTTGGGTTTACCTCAAGAAAGTCTCCACATTCATCAAAAATAATCGAACTCAGAATCTCAGAAGATCAAGAAAATTACATTTTTTATTTTCAGAATTTCAAAACATGAATCCCCATGAAAATTCACAAAAATTCAACAGTACAAATCTCAAAATCTCACCGCCAATATCCTATTGAGCTCATCGATTTGCTCATTACCCGTAGAAGTGCTGAATATCGGACCAATCGGATTCATCATAACCTCATGCTTGTTTTTTCATTTTTCAAAAAAAAATCGATAAAAATGAGAAGCTCACGAATTATTTAGCCAGTAGTTAGAAAAAAAGAAGAGTGTGTGTTGTTTATATGTAGAGGCAAAGAATGAACGTAATAAGAAGCATAAAAGAAGAAGAAGAAGTAAGTAGTAATTGGCATGGTGACAGATGGTGGAAAATAGAGAGAGAGAGACGCAGACAATAGGTTTAGTGACACCCGAAGAAACGATAATGATGTTCTCTAATCATATCATAGATTAGATCGTCCAAGAGAACTACACAAATATATATAAAGATACAGTATGAAGTGATGACAAAGGGATAATCGTTATAACTCTGTTCAAAAGAGCCCGTTTGGCATCATAACACTTTGCCGGAAAAATTGAGAATTTTAAGATTATTTTTCTGAAATTACAGTGAAATTTTCAAATTTCGAAGAGCAAAACCTTGAATACCCAAAAAGAGTATAATATTGAATAAATGTTTTCTAATCAGATCAGATTGTCCATGAGAACTACACCAATATAAAAATATAGAAATTGTCAAAAGTTAGTTCATAATTGGGATAATCGTCATAACTCGGCTCAAAATGGTCAGTTTGAGCCCATATTTTGTGCAATTATGCTTAGATGTATCATTTTTTGAAATTTTATTTGGGAAACACTTTGATGCTTACCAAAACTATGGCCGGGATTCTAAAAAAAACAAATAACTATTAGTGAATTTTTTAATTAATTTATTAAAGAAAAAAATAAATACGAAAAAACACAATATAACATACAAAATAAGATATTTTTTGACATGAGAAAACAGTTGCCGAAATTTCTGAGATAAAAAAGTCAGTAAATGTTGCCTTTTCGGTAGATTCTTCCTCTTTTAACAAAGGAATGGTGTGAAAAAATTCTGGAGTTTTTCGACGATATTCATGTATACCATTCAATAGATTTTCGAACGCTGGTTCACCCAAAATTGAACGACAGCATGTTAAAAATCTATTGACTCATCAAAAAACTCATGATTTTTTTCACATTCCCTGTCTATCAATAGAATTGTGCTTTGTAAAGCTGTTTGACAGATTGATTAGATGAAATCCACCAAACTGGACAGTAGTGCTGAAAAAAACGGAGATACATATATATATATATATATTTGAGACATCCGGACAGATAGTTGGAAATCATCTTTGTTCAGCTTCTTATGAGCTTTCAAAAAATATTGTGGCCAAGCAAATAAAATAATTTTTTTTCTCAATGGAGCAAACAAGCATGTTTGTTTGATTTTGAATTTTTCGGTGGGGAAAACTATTTCCCAAATGTCTTTAAACTGAAGTATCAAAATGTTTACCTCTCCATAAAGCGAGTTGTTATGTGGATACGAAGTAACATGTATCAAAACAGGTTCTCCACCAAACCTCTTCTTGATTCTTTCAAAAACTGAATCCTCCTTGAACATATTTTCATTGGTTGAATATATATTCTCGATTGGAATTGTCGAAGAATGTCCGGAGAATAACAATTGTGTGACTCCATCTGTTATGCTATCTTTGCAGAGAATAATATTCGCATAGTTCTTGTTGGAGTCGGACATTTTCTGGACCCATTTCAAACATTTTTCGACAGTTTTCCAACGTTGGTTGAAGAGTTTCTGATGTTGGACGACGATTTCGAGAATTTCATCTTTGACTTCTTCGTCAACTATTCCTATTTCTTCAAGGAGTTCTGAAAATAGATCAGTTTTGATCAAAAGTTTAACCCGTGACAACGTGACAATGACAATTAAGAAAATCGAGAATTTGGATTGTTTGACCACGTTGACATATCTTGAATTGTATGATAATCAGGTAAAAAAAGATATATCCCCTCTGAAATTGGAACCTGATTTCTTATTTTTGTGTTTTCAGATCGAAAAAGTTGAGAATTTGGATGCTCTTGTCAATTTGGAAACCCTTGATTTGTCATTCAACAGAATTTCGAAAATCGAGAATTTAGAAAAATTGACAAAATTAAAGACATTGTATTTTGTTCATAATAAATTGGAAAAAATTGAAGGATTGGATGAATTGAAAGAATTGGAATATTTGGAATTGGGAGATAATCGAATCAAAAAAATTGAAAATTTGGATAATAATTTGAAATTGGATAGGTATGTAAAGGAGGGAGAGCAAAAAGTTGGTTCGTAATCGGGAAAATGATCATAACTCGGCTCAACATGGTCAATTTGAGATCATATTTTGTGTGGTCAAAAGTTTGTACATGGTTGGAAGTTTTGCAAAATGTGCTCAAAGGAATAAATAATGAGTTCCAGTTCTGGAAATTGAAAAAAAAAATGTTTTTCTTTGGCAAATATTTTTATAACAAAATTCGAAGTGGGTTCTCACATTTTGAGCCACTCTACGAATTTTTGAAAACTCATTGTAATTTCAGTGAAAAAAATAGGAAAAAAAAATAAAATCTGGGCATTTGTTTTTGCAGAACGAATTTGGAACATGAACATCTCAGAACGAAAAGGGTACTCTTCGAGTTTTTGAAATTTCAGGAAAAATTATCTCAAAGGTATCAGAAAACTGCTCCGTGGCGACAAGAACAATTTTTCATTGAAAAAATTTGGCAACGAACTTCCGAAAATTAATTTTTGAGGATTTTAAGATAATTTTTTCTGAAATTTCAAAAACTCGAAGAGTACCCTTTTCGTTCTGAGATGTTCATGTTCCAAATTCGTTCTGCAAAAACAAATGTCTAGATTTTATTTATTTTTTTTCCTATTTTTTTCACTGAAATTACAATGAGTTTTCAAAAATTCGTAGAGTGGCTCAAAATGAAGAATATGTACACTTCAAATTTTGTTTCAAAGCGATGACGATATTGTCATAACAATATATTTGCCAAAGAAAAACTTTTTTTTCCAATTTCCAGAACTGGAGCTCATTATTTATCCCTTTGATCACATTTTTGCAAAATTTCCAACCATGTACAAACTTTTAATCAGTTCTTACCTTCACATATAATCGATTTTTTCCTATCGAACTTTTTCGAAACCTCGTCATACAATTTTCTCAGAGCTTTATACTTAGGAGCCAATACGTATGTGCTATATAGTGAATCATCAAACACCTCTTCAATATCATACAATTCGGAACAATCTAATTTGAAGAATAAGCGTTGGATCACTGATTGCAGTATACCCCAATCAACATGAGGCACCTGCAAAAAAAAACAACAAAAAAAATGAGGAAAATTAGATACTTATATGTATACTTACAATGGACAAAAGTTCGGCAAAATGATGTTTAGACAGCATTGTTATATCCTCAATATCATAAACAAACACGACAAAATTGTCATATTTTGTCGTCACCAACGGATAAATTACATCATGAAGACGATCTTCGTGTTCAGAAGTTGTGAACAAGCATTTGTTGAGATAGGCTGCCTGTGGCACTTCTTTATAGTTCAATGATTCGAGATGATTCAAAATCTGGCAAATGTTGCTGAGATGTGTCGAAGAGTTGGTTGTATTTCTTGTATAAACATGTGCAAACTTATTTCCATTTTTGTCAGTAACGACCATTGTTTTTGGGGGTTCTGAAAGGTTTTGAATAAAACTTGGCAAACCTACAAGGGACATGCAAAGGACCATTCTAGCAGGCCCATTTTTACCGGGCCAAAATCGGGTCGGGTCGGGTCTGAACGGCCTGTCCAGTCCGTGCTTACTATTAGACAAGAGTTTTTTGGATAAATTCAATCTTTTCGAATGAAAATGATTATCAGATTTTATTATGGAAAATTCAATTTTTCATAAAAATGGGAAAAATCAGGCGCCCACTTTCATTCACCCGTTGACCCGAACGCCCATTCGTTGCCTATTCGCCTTCACCCTTGTTTTTTGTGTACTCAAATGGGTAAACGGGTGCAGGCAAACAGGTGAATGGGCAATCATGCAAACGGGTAAAAGAATTCGGGCAAATGGGTAAACGAGTGCGGGCGACTGGGCATTCAAGCAAACGGATAAAAAATTCGGGAAAATGCCGACGAACGGATAAACGGACGCGGGTAAACGGGAGTTCAGGTACACGGGAAACGTGATTAAAAAGCGCAGGCAATCAGGCACTTGGGCGAACGGGTAAAAGAATGCGGGCAAATTGGTACACAAAAGGGGGCGAACGGGTAAACGGGTAAAAATGGGCGCGGGAAAACGGGCGCAAAAATTACTACGCACAAATGGAATGATGCATGATCGAAAAACAAAGAGAAAACAAATTAATGTTTTCAATCGAAAATCCGATTCATGAAAAGGAGAAAAATTAAATTTATTTCTAACTTTTTCCAGCTAAAAAATCTAATATTAAAAAAAAAATATAGAGCGTATTTCAAACCACGACCAACTATGTAGATAGACTGCATATGGGAACAATTACCTACCAATCGACAGAAAAAAGGTGTCATTTTTTGGCTCTGCCTTCTAGTGGGATCATATTTCCATCTCCTCCCTATTTGATAGAAACAGGGAAAGAGGCGAAGAAAGAAAAACGGTTCATTGAACTATCGATGTCAGAATCGGTTTTGACAAATCCGACCAGGTCAAAAAAAAATGCAGAATTTATAACAAAAACCATCAAAAAAATTCATTCAAATGTACAACAACCATTATGATCCTAATGATAGATATATATCCTCAAATGGACCTATTTCTATAATCGATAATCCTGATAAAAGTATAATTATCCAAAATATCCATATGATTATATTTATGATACCGATTACATATAATATAATTCGAATCTGAAAATAATCAATATCAAAAAACAGTCCTTCGAGAGAACTACACAACATACTTTTCCACCTGATTTCTTCATTTTATTCTTCTTGATATCTTTAGTTACAGTTTCAGCTGATTTATCGGGTGTTTTCGAGTTTTTCACTTCTTTATCTGAATCTCCTGGCAATGATCCGTCCATTGTCGACGGCTCTTTTTCATTCGGTTCTCGTGGTGGAAGATTGAGAAGGAAATCGCTCGCTGATTTTTCTTTCGAATTTTTTGAGATGCTTTTTGAGCCCACTGAAATGAGATTTGGATTGAATTTAGGTGAACAGGTTCTAGTGTTCAGGGTTCCTCATAGAATCATTGATATTATCAGGAAAGTATTAGAATAAACACATGTGGCATTAAAGATGGGCTCGGAGGAAAATCTGAGTTGATCTTGAAAAAAAGAGTACTTTAAAAATAGTAAAACTGTCAAAGGAATTGTTATCGAAAACCCTGGTATTCGAGAAATTTTAGGTCAAAGTTGAAAATGATACATACATATAAGTTGAAAAGATGATATCTTATGTAAATCGTATGTAACCACGTATTTGACCAAAAATTCAATCGGTAAAACGCGCTCTACTGATAATGTCATAATTTCTCGATCTAAATGGATATTTTGGCTAATTTTGATATTAGAATCGAATTCTACGGATCTAATAACCCCATAGATCAATTTATCACCATTTCATAAATTCTAGTTCTTGAAATTGTTCTTGTCAAAAACTAAACTACAGTAACCCAAGGGCAGCGATTTCAACTTTTCTCTAAAATTTCTCGAACACCAGGTTTTTAGGTAACAATTTCGTACTATTCCGAAAGTGCTCTCGGAGCCCCCTTTTAAGACCGATATTATCTTATCCTATCGGACCGGTCCATAGTAGCCCGTTTCGGCTAAATCAGAAGCCCAACTCACTATTTGAATTTTGTCACTTTTATCAAGAGAAAAATATAAAATAAATACATTTCTTTAATTCGAACACGTTTTTTTCTGTTCCAAATCCACATCATTGTTCCAACGTGTCCTTATTTTTTGCTATAAAAAGAGGAATTATGATGACGTAGATTATTATTGATCGAAAAAGAAAAAAAAGAAGAAGAAGAGAATAATGAATGTGACAACAATTGATGATCGAGATGGAGAAAGAAAAGTGGAAACGGTTGCATTTGAAGCCGAACAAGTGGAATATGTTGAAATTGCTCCAGATGCCACGTATGTTGATTTGACAAGACATCGACTTAAGAAAATCGATGATTATTCGTGGTTGACAAAAGTTGAACATATCTCTTTTCGATGGAATTTAATTAAGAAAATCGAGAATTTGGATTGTTTGACGACGTTGACATATCT
>LR550047.1:0-13251 GCA_900536415.3 Caenorhabditis sp. 38 MB-2015
AAAAAAAAATTGAAAGTGTAAAAATTCACAAAATGTTCATCAATTTGTCCCGAAATTGTTTTCCTGTGATCGATGGCAATGGGATAATTGGACGGTTGAATGCTTTTCTCGGAGGTGCTGGGAGGCTCAAATTGTGGATGATGGACGCAACGACTACTGCAGTTTGACTCAATGACAAATCTAAATCTAAAGGTCGGTTAAACACCCTGAATTTTTGAGTGAGTCTTCCAAACAAGTTCTCGACGAGTACTCGCTGATTTGATAAACATTTGTTGAACTCGTGTTTATTTGGATCGAGCTCATGTTGCCGGAACGGAATCAACAATTGAGGGGTTATGGCAAAACCTCCGTCTCCTAAAATGAAAGACCCGGTCTCTAATCCATTTCCGTAGGCAATTGGTGGTGGGAAATTGCATTTTTCAGACAGAAGACGTGTAATAATTCCAGAATTATACATTTGCGCGTCTGAGTGGCAACCATTCTCACTGAGCTGCATGTAAATGATTCGACATTCATTGTCGATGACGAAGAGAGAATTAAACGCGAATCTGTGTTTGTAGGACATGTTCAACGACCCACTTCCAGCTGGATGGTTAATATACCAAAGTTTCCCATCAATTGAACCGAAACAAGGAATTTTATCCTTCATCAAGTTTTGTTGATATTCAATTTCTTCATCAGTTGGCCATCTCACCATTTCTCCGAAATTCTCGCTTATGTCTCGCATTCCTTTCTGGACTATTCGGCAAACTGATGGCTGGCTAATGCCAGTCCACAATGCTATTGCGCTTTCACTAACACCTGATAAAATGTTTTTCTCTCAACAAATTCAGATTCAAGTACCTTTCGTCAAATACATCATGATGATCGCCAATCGAACATCATTTTGAATGCCGTTTTTGGAGATTGGCGACAACATGAGGGTCAATTTCTCGAATAACTCTACATTGATGAACAAGAATTTCTGACAATGAATATTAATTTCAGATACCTATGTTAATTTATTATACCTCTAAATTGTCATTAGAAATATATGCTTCAAGTGAACGTTTGAACTGCGTGAAGTTTTCTCGATTAACTTCTACTTGTTCGTTTTCCGACAATATTTTCGACAATCCCAAAATGTTGTTGTTTTCTTGATTCAAAATGGTTACAAGAGCTATTAACTTTCTTCGTCTTTTTTTTGTGTCTCATTAATCTCACTAGACATCTGGAATACTGATTATTTTGTTTCTGCATCTCAAACTTCCAAAAAGAAATTTTTTTAAAATAAATTCACTTAAAGGCGCGTCGATTTAGTGCGATTGGTCTCGCAACGATCTAGGAGGTGAAATGCATTTCTCCGCCATTATTTTCGCGGTTTCTGGGTTGTTTTTCTCCGCCTTTCTCCGCTTTTCTCAACGCTGAGAAAAGCGGAGAAATTTTTCTGAATAGCCCCATTAGTTATAAAAAAATAAAAGTTAGACACACTTAAAATTTGACATCCAAAAAACTTTTGAAAAAGAAGAAAACTCTGTACATTTCAAATTTTCGAGGATTCAAGCCCGTTTCTCTATTGGACTGGGATCCGCAGACTCTTCGGTGGTTCAGTGAAATAGTCTGGATAGAGAAAACAGGCTAAAATGCCAAGAACCGAACTATTATTCGATTTACGTAGAAGGCAACGCATAACCAAGTATAATACACGAGTTTTCGAGATAATTATTAGTTTATGGATGCTGAATTACAGCTTACTACAAGAAAGATAGGAAAGAATATCAAAATGGGGCTAAAGTATGGAAAGTTAATAATATAAGAATATTTTTAGGGGGCAATTTTGGGATAAAGGAACTGAAATTAGGGAGACTTGAGCCTGTCGACGCTTTGCGTCGACAAACCAAGAATGGGAAAGCAATAAATAGAGGGAATCAATAAAAAATATATAAAACGCAAATAGTAAATCTCAAATTTCCATCAGCAACGCCTCAGGAACACACAAAAAACACAAGTGAGAAGAATTTCGAAAACGGGCGCGCAGAAATTGGCTGCTGCAGTTTTGTGTGTCGCACATATGATACTCAGTCGTCGGCCGGCGCTTCGTTTGGCGGCTGTTTGAAATGCGAGTATTTCTGAAAGCCAAACGCGAATGCGTTTTGCTGTATAGTTAGATCATAACGCACTTTTCTACATTGAATCCGTGCTTAGGGAACATAGAATAATGTGGTTTAGGTAGAGATTCTTGTGAATTTACTGAAATTGACCGATAAAATGAATAAATTAGTAACTTCTCAAGTAAACTTTGGAAACTGATTAATTCTTAGTAAAAGGTCGCGGAAATCCGCGACACAAATCAAACAAAGAAGTCCTTCATTTTTCAAAATTTAAAATGTATTCCAGATTTTCGAACTATGTCGACGTTTTATCGTGTGAAAATCCTGGACGTTAAAATAAAACAACCAATAATGTTTGATAGGTTTTTCTGGGGGAAAAAATGAAATTCTTAATGAACGCAAAATCGAGAAAAAAAAACTTCAATAGTCAAAAAAAGTAATATTATCAAAAATTGTTATTAATTCGTCCAATGATGGTAACCCAATTTCGAGCATATTCTTTATCGATGAAGAACAAACACTTCTCCCGAGCTCGTGATAACGACACCAAAATAAATGAAAGCTTTCCCGTGATTGGAGTTTTTCTTGAAGATTGACCTGTCCAATTCCCTACTTGGTCAGGTTCCCAGTAATTCCCATAGCTGCTTTTCTTCGATTCTTCAGCTCTTCCAACTGACACCAATACAATCTGAAATGAAAAAATAGAGATTTGAAGATGAAAAGAAAAACTTAGCCTCACCTTAGCGTCCAATCCTTGACTTGAACGAACACTAAGAACAGTGAAACCTGGTAGATAACTCTTCAAAAGTCGAACCTGACCATTATAGAAAGCCAAGATCATAATATCCGATTTTTGAACTCCTGAATCGATCAGATCATTGCACATACGCTCGATTTCAAGTGCCTCATAGTCATTTTTCATATATCTCTCATTCCTTTTCTTTTTATAATCAGATTGCTATCCTTCGACTAATTTGAAGTCCAATGAGATTTTCGGCCAGATCGTGTTGGGAAGATGGATTGAGATCGGGCTGGAAATTGGAAGTTTACAGAATAACGAGTCAGGAAATGACATTTTTTCAGACACTGTTTATATTTATTTCAAAGAAAACTAGTGATTTCAATAAAGAATCTTCTGAAGTCACCCGGAATACTTTTGAATCTTCAGAAAAACCGGTACACCGCTTCTCACTCACTCACCAACTTGTAGCTATATCAATTTTCCTCTCTCTATAAAACAAATCTGATAAAACTCTGGCAGTATCCGGTTGAAATCGAAACATCTTCTTGTGGTTAACCTTGGCTAATCCTTTTCCAACAACATCCATTGCAGTTCGAAATTGGGTTTCGATTGCCCTGTTGTTACACTTTGGTTTAGATTGTTGAGAATCGCCAAATAAAATTATCTTCTTTGTCATCTCTGTTGCTAACATCGAAATCAAGGTGTAGAACGAGTAAATTGATTCAACAGACGCATTATCAATGTTGATGATATCCACATTCAAATCAATTGATTTGTGATGCTCCAAAAGTTGCTCGATTTGAGTAGAAGTGCCGATGATTATATCCGGTTTCACCAGTTAAAAAACCAATTTCACTTTTTCTTGACTTGGATCTTCTGGTGCCGAATCGATTGAGAATCCGACAAGTTCTCTTTGTTTCTCAATGTTTTCCATGTGGAACCTTGATTGAGATGAAGTTTGGTGCATGAAATTGAGCATCCGATAGCATCTCTCGATGATGTCAATTTCTTCCCAGCTGGAAAACAGATTATATGACAATTTTAGAACCAGAAACAAAAAAAAACACCCATCAACACTCACCTTCTTTCCTTTTCTGGATCTTCATCAAAATTTTGCAAAACTTCGAGAAAAACCCTCTCTGCTACAGTGGGCAAATCATATTCAGTGGTCAACATCATCGCATTTCTTCTCTGTGCCATTATACTTGTCACCCTCAACACATTCTTTGCACCAAACTGTTCCAATTTTGGACAAACTGATACAACCGCCCCATTCGATTTGCTGACAATCAGCTGTCGGAGCTGATAATATTCTGTGGCGATGCAGCAAGTTGCAGCCAATGTTGTAGTATTACCTGGAAAGTGAATTCGGTTTCTGTTCCGATGTTATGTAGGTATTTTTCTAACCTCCACCGACTGGAGCTTCTACAGCCATCATAGGATTTTTAGCGTTCATAGCGTAGTAGACAGTATCGATTTGCTCCTCGGTTGGCACCATATCGATGACAGCTCTCAGACGATCTTCAATGAAGTTTCTTTCCTCAATATCAGGCATACAATCAAATGGAGGTGGACCTTCGGAGTTTCTAGAGTTTCTCATGATATCTCTGAAAATCGAATCGGGCTGAAAATGAATAATATTCGACTTCATTCGGCGTCTGACTCAACTCACCAAGCTTTGCCTGAACTTCTTCACAAAGATTGGATCCTTCGTTTCTCCCAAAATGAAATGTCCATAGATCAGCTCTGGCTTATTTTCCAAACTTTCTAGTACTTCAAAATACATCTTTCGGCCAACCGATTCTTCTTCCTCATTTTCCAGAATATTATCCTTAATTCGGAGAACTGCTTTTAGTATTATGATATTGTTCTTTTTTTTATGGGGTCGATGTTCATCTTCTTCTTCTTCTTCTTCCTCATCATATAGGATAGAAAACTCCAAAGGCATCGGCAGAATTCCGTAAACTTTCATCATCGAGTCTATGAAAATATATAGTTTTGAACTTAAAGGTAAACTAAACCAGAATTTGGTAAAAAGTTGAAAAAGTTTCTCTTTAGAATTAATCTGAATCAAGAACAACGAAGTTGATAATAATTACTCACTTGTCAATTTATATTCGTTAATGAAAAAATAAAACATTCCTTCTATCATTACTTTGAAACAGAAAGATTTCGAATCACTCATCGTTTGTTCATTTTTTGAAAAACTCTCGTCACTTTTTTGGAAAATGATGATATAGTTCACTTTTTCAAGATTCACATGACAGCTGTAAACCGTTTCATAAGTAATGGAACCCTCATATCTTACAACTAAATCACAACCACTTTTAGAACTCTTTTCCAACATCTTTTATAGATAATTGTCAAATATGCTCACATTGAGCTGATTGTCATAAATATCTGAAAGTTCAGTCATTGTATTGACAAGTGAGGTTTTTTTGTTATTGAAATCTATCCCCTGAAACGGTGTTTTTTTTAATCACAATTTTGTAAAATGAATAAATGTTTATTATTGCACATACATAAATTAGTTATTATAGAAATCGGAATTCTTTGGTTTTCTGGTAGATTTTTGTGAATTTATGAGTTCGTCCTTTGAATTCTCTGACCATGTATTGAAGAAGGCGATTGTTTCGAAGAGTGAACCAACGTTTCATCTGGAAATATTGATAATTTTCTACGAGTCGACATAGTTTTAAGTGCTTTTTAAAAGTGTTTTCGAACTAAAACTGTTTCAAAAATTACGGTTTTAAGGGAAGTATTCATTTTTCTGAGTTTTTTTCAATATACTAATGAATTGTTCACAATATCGTCATCGAAAAGAAGACCTCTGAATCGGTTATTCATGATTTTCTGGCTTATTTTATTTCTGCCAAAAATCTAGAATACCTCATCAAAAATGGTTTTTTTTCAAGTTTACTAGCTGGCAAAAAACCAAGATGAAATACTCGCGCCTCATTTTTTTTGCACGAATTTGAAACTAAAATGCAGAATGATGCTTGAAAAAAATCAATTTTTGTAACTCACCGATTTAAGTACTACATGAAGTTTTTGAATATTATTTAATTTCAATTTGCAGGATTTCGGAAGTGCAAAAACCAAAAGGTAGGTATTGAAATAACTGAACTTTCATAACTTTTTTCTGAAAAATTTCCGGCTTATGAAAAATATTACATGAAGATCAGGAGGTGAAACTCTATAAGCGTACAAAATTTGAGAAAAATGTTCGAAGAGAAAAACATCCATTGTCAGATTCCAATTTCAGCAGTTTGAGGAAAGCAGTCAAAAAAATTTTTTATGTCATCAAAACATAGTTGTCATTGAAACTTTAGCGAAACAGTAACTTTTGAAAAAAAAATTATGAGATTATAAAAAAAATACTTTTCCTATTTTCCATGAAAAATACAGTACCTTCTTCTAAATGTTTCGGTATTGCAATGCATTAGGTTGGATAAAGGGAGTTGGTAAGTTGCTCTTTAAAGAAAAAGCACATTTTCATAGTAAAATCGTTTATTTTTTCTCGAATACTACAGTGAGTTTACAGTTTAAAAAAAATTGCTGTTTCCAATGTTCTATACAGTTTTTTGATATTCTTTCATTCTAATGTGTCCAGAATTCTAGAGTCGAATTTCCAAAGTGACATCATTTTTCACAAAAACTTTTATCCGCAATAATTTTCTATCTTCAAAGATTTCTTGAAACGATGATATTTGAAAACACTGTTTAAAATGAATCATAAAATTTTACGAATTTCTCACGAGTGTTTGGATATACAAATGCATTTTCTCTCATGAAAAACATACCTTATCCGGCCTCTTGAGACCTTTCGGGCTTTCCTCTCGATAAAAAGTATAACTCGGTGTCAACATAAATGTTATCTCATTTTTCTCCTCAACAATATCACCTTCCTCAATCATAATCAATCCGGTATTCGATACCGTACTCAATGCGCCTTTATCTACTTTTTGATCTTCTGATTTATACTGCTGAATTGTGATGAATCCAATATAACTGTGAATATTCACCGGATCTTCTTCGGATACCATAACTGCTGTGTAGTTTAAATAAGGGGTTCCGAACATGAGAGAAGGAGCGACCGATATAGTCAAAGTTTCATTATATGCCATCCCACCCATGTCAACTGGGTAATCAGTTGTATGATTGTTCCATCCTTTGATATACGATGTCCATTCACCGAGGAGCCAACTGAATGGAAGAAGAATTGGTTGAAGTGGCAGATACTCTTCTTTTTCTTCTTCTTTCTGAGAAATTTCTCCACTCGTTTCATTATTCGGATTCGATTCACATTGACCACAAGATTCAGCGCAGTTCACATCAAAGAAGTCAGTTTGTTTCCTCATGAAATCACACTGCCCCTCTCGACGCCAAATCCGACAAGACCCATAGATATCTCGACATGGTCGATCACAGTGTCGTCCCATCCAACCATCTGAGCATTCACATCGATAATCGTTGAAGAGGTCGTGACATTTCGCGCCATTTTTACATCGACCCCAACTGCATTCGTTAATTTCTGAGAATTAGCGTCTGTGAATTAGGGAAAAATGAACAGTTTTTTCTTGTTTTTCGTGACACAGGCAATAAATAAATCATCACATTCATAAAATTGTATTCAATGATACGCAATTTACTGTTTCAGAAATCGTTTTATTACTTTTAGTTGAATGTGTATATATTCATTTTATGTATATCTAAAGAACGACAAGAAAAGAATTGAGTGATCAGGTAAAAACTCATGACCGAAGTTTTGCTCTCTCATATCAACTGAACAGGAAAATTTTTGAGTTGTTCGAAAAAAAATTGGGATTCTGATAAAATTTAATCGTTTTTGGTCTGTAAGAGTCATAATCTGAAATCTTTTAGATTATGACTCGTGTTCGGAGCACAATTGAGATATATCTATATTCAGAAAGAACTAATTACTCAAAATCATAACACTAAATTTAAATATATCTAGAAATTTAAAATTTTACTATTTCAAAAAATGGTTAACTACCATGTCTGTATTGTTCTGAGATTAGTTCATTCCAGGTTCACTTCTGAGAAAGGTAGAGGAAATATAGTATACATACATAGTTTTCTCATCTATTCTCTAGAAAATATATTTTTTAACAAATGCTTTGCGGATTGGAAAAATTAAAGAACATCTAACTCAACATGGTAGAACATTTTTTTCTGTTTCAAAAAATTTTAAAATCTGATGAATGTGAAAATATTTTGATTGATAGGGCTAACGCATATCACAAATACAACTCAGGGAGTTCCTGGCAAAAATTAAGCGAATTTGCCGCTCGCGAAACTCTTTCGACTCCGTAGTGTCAAATCGGCAGTTGAACGAGTTTCGCTGAGAGCGGAGGTTAAGCGAGACTCGAACTAAACTTGCCACTTGAGCGAACTTCGGACGAGTTTTGCTAGACAAATTATTTTGAGCGGGTTTGCCGTTACGCCGCGGCAAACCCGCTGCTCCCGCGAAACATTTTGAACTACCGCCACAAATCTCCTGAGAAACACATACGATTCCCATTTTCATCTCTCTGAAAATCTCCAAAAATACTCACCCTTCTCACATCGTCTTCCAACTGTTCCTGCCAAACATTTACATCCAAACTTGCCAGTTTTCTCCTTCATATAACATTTTCCACCATTTTTACAAAAGTCCTTATCACATTGTTTCTCACAAAATCTGCCAACCCAACCATGTGCACATTCACATGTATAATTTCCAGCTGAAGTTGACGGCAAGCAAGTTGAATTATTTTGACATTCGTGGTCTGCGCAATCATCTGAAACATTAAAAAAAACATATTTATGGATACTGTTGATCAAAGTTTTGTTTGATGTTTGATAGGATCTTTTTTTTTAAATAGTTACTGTTTCAAAAAATAATCATAAACATTACTAATTTGTTGGAAATTTTTTTTTCTATGCTCTTGTACTTCGCGAAATAAACATTCAGAACAGTTTTACGCATCTGAGAAAACAACCACGTGTTTTTTTGTGAAAATTCGACAAGTTACAGAGATAATGACAAAGAATTTTTTTCAGACTCAAAACTTTTTTGATCTTTTTGAGAGGGAACGTGTACTGTCGGCATTTTCTAGGCCATATTGGTTCTCTTTCAAGGCACCAATTTTCGTCACGACAATAAATGAAGGAGTATATTTTTCAGGTAAAATCATTGAGGGATTTTTTTAAACGAAAAGTGCGAGAAAAAAACGTTCGCAATTGGAATATTTCATACGAAAGTTTCCAAGTTTCTTGTTTCTAACAATTTTCTCGAAAACTAAATTTTCGGTGAAATAAATCCCTGCATGAAAAACACTGTACTTTTTCAGTTAAAAACAAGTCGCCAACTTCCCACACCCCACCTCTATAGATAAATATTTATTTTCATAGTTTTTTAAAAGTGGGCTGGTTGTGAGTCTGATTTTTTTGACTCTCCACGTAAAATTCTAATGACTGAAACTCACTTTGCTAAAAAGGTTTTTATTTCATATTTTGGTATGCTTACATTGATTTACAGTGTTGGCTTCAATTCCCAATACGTTTTGTCGATTTCTATTGGTATCAGTTTTTGCTTAGGGGGATGCTTTGAGTTTAAAATTAGATCATCGATAATTTTTCAAACTCATAGATTTTTATGGAACACATAAATCAAAGTTTATACAGAGTTCAATTGTTCTCTACCTAATTTGAAGCTATATATTATTAAATATGAAAAAATTTGTATGAATATGAAAGATTTTACGAATATTGGTTAAACAGGTTGAACATACTTAGCAGAGACATTTTTGAAACCTAAATCTGGTTTCGAATTTTCTAGTTTGAAAAAAAAAAGTTCCAGCAGTTAGCTTGAATTTAAAAAAACTACTTTTAGAAAGAATTGGGAAATTGTGTTTTCAGTTACGAAAGTTTTTCTAAATTTGGATTTTGGGTAAACTTCAGTTTTCATTTCGCACGAATCTCTTTAGAAGCAATATTTTGGCTTCACTGATCACAATCAAAAAACTATCGTTATATATGTATACTAAAATATTTATTCAAGTAAAAGTACCTTCATCATCTCCAATAAAATCGTGTTGAACATTATGATTATTCAAGAATCGTAGATCATCTTCCATCAGAAGTGTGTCATTCAAAGGCGCAAATTTTTTGAACATTCGACCGACCATAAAAGCAGTCACTTGAGCATTATTTTCAGTGAATTTTGAGGTGAACATTGATGGTTTGGTCTGAAAAAAAAAGAAAATGTGTGTTATTGGATACAAAAATATGAAAATTGCTCAAAAAAACTATTTTCACGGAACTCTAAGAAGCTATGCAACAGATACAGAAGCAGTTTTTTGAAACAGAAGTACTGTTTGTAAGCAAGGAACCGTGTTTGAAATTATTCAATACGAACAAGACCGCAAAGTTTGATGTATTTTTCACTTTTTTTTTGAAACAGTGAAAAAAAAAGAAGTTTATAAAGAATATTGTTTCCATGATTTGTTTTCTAATGTTTTCTATGTTATGCAGATGAAACATTACAGCTTTTAACTCTATCAGGATCTATTAAACCTTCGAAACAGTAAAATTTGAAAATTCTATATTTTTTGTTCTATTCAAACGTTTTCTTACTGTTCCAAAAATCCCTCACCTCTGATTCTACGGTAGTTGTCTCCCCGCTTCCTTCCTCCATTCCAAAAACTTTCTCATCAATCTCAAAAACATCATCTGAATCTTCCGAAACATTCACATTTTTCTCGTTCAAAAATTCTCTTTGTTCTTCAAAAAGGGGATGATGTGACGCTCGAACTTTTTCCATTTTCACGAATTTTTCAGGAATTTCTTCAAAATGATAAATGAACAATTTCTCATCCGGTGATTCTTCTACACTTGGTCCCATTAAGAACGCACCTCTCGGACGCCATTTCTCCCAATATAATTGATTTTCAGTGGCGATTGTGGCCCTGTAAATATTTACTTTTTGTGAACAAAATAAAAAAATCAAAAGAAAAAAAACAAAAAGGACTGATGAGAGTGGGATTCGAACCCACGCCCCCGAAGGGACTGGTGCCTTAAACCAGCGCCTTAGACCGCTCGGCCATCTCACCACATGAGAGAAAGGGGAGAAATTGTCAATATAAAAGAGATAGAAGAAAAGAGGAGAGATAGGTAGGTGACTCACACAAATTGCACATTACCAATATCTCTGTTTGTTTTCCATTTCGCTTCGGCCAGAAACTTTTTATCATCACTTGTATGAGTGATTGAATCGTTTGTAATGAGTCTTCCGCATTGATGGAAACCAATTCCTGGGGAAAAAAGTTGTTGATTTCAAAAAAAATAGAGAATAGTTCACGTGATAATCTTTTTTTACTATTTTTTCTCACCATGTGACTCGAATTGATCATCCTCGATAAATTCTCCGCCACGTAGTACTCCAATCAGTTGTCCATTTGGAGTACACAATCTTGGTTGAAGCATCAAACCACGGAAATGAACATATGCTTCCAGTTTGACACGATAAACTCGACCTGGCATATACTTTGTGACTTTTCGCCCAGTTTCGTTGTCATAAACAGAAATGTCAAATGGAGGATCTGCAGTTTGAGGATGCCCATGAAGTTCTCGTGGAAGTTTCATTGAATCTCTGGAATAAAGAACAGGTTATGAGGTGTTTTCATGATTACTGAAGTAGTTCCAATTTTCCCAAAAAAACATTGAAATGAGCAGGTGATTTTTTTTTTGAATACATTTTTGAATTTATACTGTTTTAGTCGGTTCTGTTGTTCCAATATTTCACAGTTTCAAAGGTTTTCCTAATTTCGTCTGAAAAATTAAAAAACGCTCTTTGTTTCAGTGAAGCATTGAAAATATTTTTCATGGAAACTTCGAACAAACTTCGTAGAGCACAATAAATGAGTTCATTCAAATTTTTATATTCTTGAAAAATTAACAAACCTTCTTTAGATTCTCCAGTATTCCTAGTTTATACATACTTCTTGAAGAATAGTTTTGCACCTTCAAGTTATACTGTTTAAAAAAAAGTGCAAAGAATTGTATCTTTTGAGAGCAATTTAATGGAAAAAAAGCTCTGTTGTTTATATTTACTGTTTCACAAGTTCTTGAACTAGAGACGAATCAAGTCAATACACTCGTTTTGTATACTAGAATTAAAAAACTATTATTCAGAAAACTTCGCTTGAACAAAAAAGTTAATTAAAGGTCCTATACGCTAATTAAAACTTGATATTGTTCTCTCCACCATCCGATTCTCTGTGTCTTTTTATGTATATACAAAAAATTTGGAATCGCGAGCTTTCTATTGAGCGCGGTAATGTGTCGCGCAAACAAAATCGCGAGCGTAAAAGGCAGTGTGATGAAAAGAGGAGACGCAGAGATTTCTCTGACCAGCGAGCGTAATTTCTCCCTCCTCCTCCTCTTTTTCGTTCGCTCGTTCGCGTTCTCATTTTTGAA
Organism: Caenorhabditis sp. 38 MB-2015; assembly: GCA_900536415.3. NCBI lineage: Eukaryota > Metazoa > Nematoda > Chromadorea > Rhabditida > Rhabditidae > Caenorhabditis > Caenorhabditis quiockensis. The sequence continues at coordinate 12,316 of LR550047.1, forward strand.
ACAGTAAAATAAGGAAGAAGAAGACAATATGCAGAGAAAGAAGAGCATAGTGTATGGAAGTTTTTGACAAGTGTATATATTTTTGGTATCAGTAGGCTTTTTTCTTTGAAGAGAAGTTGAAATGAATTAGCAAAAATGAATAATTTATGTATATAAAAACACCGTTTATAACAAATTTTCAACCGACAAGCTCACCATCACCAACAGCCGTCTGAGCCCGTTTGCCCACACATTTTCTGATGATAAATATTATCAAAGGAAAAAAGACGAACTGATAATTTTAAAATCCGGAGCTTCAATACCAGATATTCGAAAGACAGTATCCGAGATCTAAGATCCGCCACCCAAGATTAGATTTATACTATCAGATATCCGAGATACACCACCCAAGCTCTAATCATCTCTATCGGAGTTCTCAGATTCACCATCGTAAATCCGAGGTTCATCATCCAAGATCCGACATCCCCCATGCACCTTCATCGGAGTTCTCCACCACTCAAAATTGGAGATCCATTATCCGGATTCATCATCAGAGGTACAGGATTCATCATCAGAGGTACCGGGCTCACCATCAGATATCCGAGATTCACTACCAGATATCCGAGATCCCTTACTCAAGCTCTGAGCATCTCTATCGCAGTTCTGAGATCTACCATCCATAAAGATGTTTTCACCACCAGAGGTCCGACCCTCATAATCGTAACTCCGATATCTATTATCCAAGATCCAAGATGCACCATCGGAGATCTAAGGTCCATCCACCATAGTGATGCCTTCGTCATTGAAGTTTTCAGTTCCATCATGCGTTTTATCTTCGGCATTCATAATGATGTCCTTCTGAATTTTCAATGCTCGCTGGCGGTACTCATTTTTATAATATCTTGTAATTTACTTTAGTCAAGTTCTCGTTATTTTTGAATAGGTTTTTCTCTTTGC